>VWZS01009579.1:1602204-1781330 GCA_013397075.1 Rhabdornis inornatus
GAAGGGAAGGGAAGGGAAGGGAAGGGAAGATTAAGAAATCTCATGTGTTTTGTCATTCATCATTAGAAAGGGACTGGAAAAAATATTTTTCTTTCCTAACTTAAAAAAAAAAAAGAGATAGTTCATTAAGTTGCATTTGGCTGTGTTTATATGCTTCTGACAAAACACACAGCATATGTAGATAGGATTATGCACTGCTATGTTTGTATTACTTGATGGGAGATGTGGTGGGCAACTTGTTTATGGATAACCTCCACCATGAAATTATTTTCCTGATATTTACTGTGGCCAGATCTGCAATATTTTTCATTTAGAGAAAATTTTATGAGCCAAGAGACATGTCAGCTGTGGAAAAGGTATTTGCAGCATCAAGAGATGGAACACTGCGTAACAGACAAATAAATCACTGATAAACACTAGATACAAAACTGTAACATAGGGCCTCAGGGAGATCCTCATATTTTCATAGTATCATTGGATTTCATGGTAAAATGTGACCTAATACTCTAGGGAGACTTATATTTTTAACTTAATTTTTATTTGATCAAAAGGAAAAGGAATGGAAAAGAAGGAAGGATATCAGAAAGGAAAGGAAAAGATCAAACTCTTAATTCAATCACTTGTACATTAAACTGCAGGGCTGTGCAAATTATATGCATTTCTCTCAATAACCTATGGCAGCTTTGTTTTCTCCAGTTTCGCATAAAGAAAAATGAAATTGTCACAGTACTGAAAAACTGAACTGCAATATTCATCCAAAAGTGAACCACATGAGAAAGAGTAATTTATTTTAATAAAAATCAGATTCACCTCATTTTCTGCAGCAAGATGCATTGACACAAATTGATTAGAAAGGTTTGCACAATTCTTTCATTGTAAGGGTAAAGTTGCTAAGAATGTTTTCAAAGGCACATGAAAATAGAATTGTCTGTCAATTTGTATTCTCTACTTTGTTCAGCCAGTAGAAAGCCTTAGCATTAGCAGCCATGTACTTCTGCTAAGATTAAAAAGCAAATGTTCAGTCTTAAGGCCACTGGACCAACGGGCTGCAATATCAAAATCAGAAGAGTGGTAAAAGGCATGAAACAATCCAAGAAAATCTTGGATGACAGTCTGGCACTTGAAGCTTTAGATCTTTTAGAAATTCTGACTGACAGAACTTGAACATCCTTAGAAAATCAAGCTGAAGCTAAAATTACGAAGAGTATTAAGAATTTTGGTTGATGGAGATTTTTTTTCTCGTGGTATCCCTGTAACAGTTTGTCCATATCTTTTCTAACCAAAAAAAATCTTAAATGTGCTCAGCACAAAGTGATGTGACACAGTTCTCACAATTTAGTCTGAGGAAAGGGGAATAAAGAAGTCCCAGTAATGAATGTGACATAGTGTGAGGGCTGAGCAGGACAGGATCCTAAGGAAGGCTAAAGCATAGAAGGACACACTATAAACACGATGTAGTTGGTTTTGGACAAGAGCCCAGTGATGCAGGCAAGGAGAAAGGAATGTGTCTCAGTGAAAAAGAGTCTATGGCCAAGGCCATCACAGCTGCACTTCTCTTTCTCAACTAAGCCCTGAGGACAGCATAAAAACAAAAGTTCATTTTATACGGCTGGAGAATATCTCAGATGGGATTAAGAGGAAAAAAAACTCGAGGAACTTAAGAGCAACAAAGCAGACTTCTAATACTTTGGGGAGTCCACTTGACTTCAGCATCTCCTGAAGGATTTGTGCTTAAAGTCTTATCTCTTTATTTTTCTAATTGATCCTTGCTAAACAAAATTCAATTTTCTTACTCTTGTAAGGGGTAATAAAAATGCCTAATGACATAATGTGGCTCTTATAGATTCTCTACTAGATCATATATAGAAACTTATAAAAAAAAAGAAATTGTCTAATAAGCTATGCTACATAACTGTGGTTTATATGTGATTTTCCCAATGAACTGTACATGGAAATCCTGAATAAATCAAAGTGCCGTGGAAACTGTAGGCCTTTCCGTTGGAAAAAAAAATTAGTATTTCAAATATGTCACAGTGCATTTTAACATGAAAATAACAGTATGTATTAGTTCTCTTTTACTACTAGATATCATTACAAAAATTAGCCATTACAGTATTTTGTACTGAAGGCAATAAACTACCACTTTTACAGTTGAAAACTCCAAAGCAACAGAAATTACTTATACCAGATATGATACTTTGGCCAGAATTATAACTAACCTGTACATNCATTGCTCAGATTCAAACACTGGCAAGTCACACCCTGCCTGCCAAAAGCACTTTTTAGCTGTGCTCTTACCTAAATGGAGACTTCTTTATTTTCAATGCAGACTATAGCTGACTGAAAATTTTCATAAAGACAGGAAGAAATTAGTAAACTAAAAATGAAGTTTTGCTTTTCCAACAGATCCCATCCTGCTGTTATATTAATGTGAATATATTAAATCTGGTAGAGCTACTACTAGGATCTCTTGTGAGTTTTGCTTTGAAAATCTCAGAAATCATCAGTTAAAAATGTCATTAGGAATGAAGTTGGAATGACTTTCACTGTCAAACATCACAACAATAAGGATACAGACACCTGGAGATTCATGTTTACATGTCTAGGCCAAATAGCAGAATACTTGATCTGCTTCTTAGGAGGAGTTCGGTTAGTTGTGCAAATTGTTGTGGTTTTGGGTTTTTTTAATCTTCATTTATAAAATATAGAACAATCTTCCTTAATTTCCAAGCTGACACTATTTGTATTACTATCTGAACTGAGCTGCTCTAACAAATAGAACGGCATACTCTCTTTTCTTTCCCCCATTGTTTGAAAGCATAAATAGCAACATTTTCCACTTCAGAATTAGGGAAGGAAAGAAAGAGACTATGACAAAGCTGTATAGCTTGTACAATTCAAGCCTTCTCCCTTCTCCACATCCTAATTCTCTCATCCCTGCTGAGATACAGATGGCATTAAAAGAGATCAAACACATTGTGGCTAAGACAAGGTAAATCAACAGCCTTGTGTTGGCCTCTAACTTGATGCTACTTTCCTCAGAACAAAAATGATTAAATAAAAGGCAGAAAGAGAAAAGTAGATAATTAAGAACTAGCTCATGATATTCTATACTGCAGCAAACATAGACTGAACTCATACCAATTTTAGTAGAGGGGAAGGGCTGAGAAAAGCCAAAAGCTGTACTTTGACAGCCTGTTCCCTGAAAAACTTTAGCTGGTGCTGAGATTGCAGTAACATATTTTTGGAGGGGGCAAATAGACAGCACAACCGTGACAAGATAAGAGGTTGTCATGGCCTGCAGGAGGTAAGTAAGCTAACCATTTTATCCACAGAAATTTTGTATATGCTCTTCACAGATTGTTTTGGATACCTTTGGCTAAGACTTCACAACATAAAATATTAGATTATAATTTCATTTCTTTCCAGGATGAATAAGTAAATTGCATTTACAATACAAGGTGAAGTACAGGAAACTTCTGTGCTTTCATGTCTACTACCTCCCTGTGGTCCACTTCCATATTTGTCATGTTCCACACCAATCTGGCATTTCAAGTTTGGTCTTAAAAGGAAGGAAATAAAGAAAAGAAGCAAAGAAAATAAGTAAAGAAGAAAGAAAAGGAAATGGAGGAAGGGGATGAAGGAGAGGAGGGAGAAGAGGGGTGGAGAGAGGGAGGATAAAAAAGTAGGAAAAGGAAAAGAAACCTTCTCAAATGCTGTCATCTTAGTCTACCAAGTATTTTACATCAGAACTTCTTATTACCATTGCTACTGGGCAAACCCACGTGTGTTTATGTTTTAGCAACTGCAACCAATTTTTTCCACTTTCACATATTTCCAGTTTGCTCAAAGACACCAAAGTCATTCAGACTAGGAAAAAAAGTAAGAAAGGGTTAGTACAGCTTTCTGATGGAACACCCTCATCAAAATAAACTATCTCTCCTCAACTTTTAACTTCTACATGTCTTATAACAGCCTTCCCCTTATACTCCATAAGACAGATTGACCCCAGTAAATATTCAATCATCAGGTAAATAATCTTGCCTCATCCCTTATAACCCACTTCCCAATGCAAGAAAAGTAGAAAAACTCACTCAATACAACAGAACCCAAACTCAATCTCAAATGAAAGAGTTACCTCCTAGATTTTATGTCAGAAAGGATTTTGTTTCATGTTTTACACCAGAGGAAGACACTATGCCAAGTTTAAATTAAGAACAAAAGTCCAAGTAATGGTGCATCACTTGTGGGTTTGGCAATAGTAAAAAAAAAAACAAAAACAAAAAAAAGCCAAAAAAAAAAAGCAAAACCATAGCCTCAAAGAAAACACACCTTTTATGGAAACCAAATATAGACCACAACTGGCAAAGAGAAAACTGCATGGACAAACAAAACTGCTGGATAAACAAATCAAAATTACACAGGAAGCTGACACCCATTCTTTACAGTGGAAAACCAAAGATAAAATGAGTCATATATCTTATATTTTTGGACAAGGCAAACTCCCGTCTGTCTGGCGGTATATGATTTATATTCTGAAAGTAGTTTAATATTTCCAATATTACCCCTTAAAGACCAACCAAATAATCAAGCAGAAGGATCATTTAAAATAGTTGATGTCATGGAATAGCTTACTACTTTGTGAATAGAAGGAAAATGACTGGCCTTGAACTGCAATATGCATTTTAGATCAAATTATTAGAGCATAGATATAAAGAGTGAGCAAGGGAGGGAGGAATGGTGGAAGACAGGAAGAGTGAGATAAAGAAAGAAATCGGGAAAATTCCTAACATGCTCTAGGTACGTTAGATACTAAGTTTCTTCTTAGGAAGGTAAAAACAATTCTAAAGGAAATTATTACTTTTTTTCATGGGATTTTGAAAATTTGAGTCTGGTTTCATTTTCTTACTTCTTCTCCTTGAAGATATTCATCCTGATTTGTTTTGCATACAAGGTGTCATTTATAAACACTTTTACTTGTTTGACTGGCAGGAATGTAATCACATCAAAACTGGGTCAGGAGAAGTGAAACAGTCAAACACCAACACATCCTGCCTCACCTGTCTGACTGTTTTTACAGTTCTGAAACTCCTAGCAGATCTTTTAGTAATTAATTTTTCCATATTCTCAAATACAGAATTCCTGTTATCTCACTGTTTTCTTACTCATTCCTTAGCCAGAGGTTATCACACCTCTAAAAGAACTGACAGAAGCAAACGTGCACCTACACCTTAGCTACCCTAATTCACATGTAGGTGAGAAGCTGCATCATAAGAAAAAGCAGGCAGCGAAATGTAATGCCTTGTGGGCAGAAACACAACAGTTTTATCACAGCTCTGATACGAACACAGTAATGCCTTTAGGGACACAAGGATACTGTGTTGATTTGAATTGCAAGAGGGTAAGAAATATTAGGTCTTCAAGTGATTCCTCTCGAGTCCAGGTAGGTCCCTTTTATAAACTACTTGTCACTTTTCCTTTCAGATAATAATTACAAATCATCCCTTCTCTGCATAGAAATTAAAGAAAAACATAAACAGGTAACTTTTAAATTTTGTCATTGTAAATTGTGGCACAATACTTAAAAGTGCATGCTGGATGTATCATTCTGATGGAAGAATAAACACTTGAAGACTTAGCTGATATTTCTCTTTCAAAGAATGCAAGAATTAGGTGATGTCTGATCCTTATTTAGGATGTCTACACTCTTTTCTACCACACTAAACTTAAGACTACCTATAAAAGTCTACTAATTTGGAAGCTTCTTCTCACTAGAATAAATACATAGATGAAATACAAATTGCTGTGAAATGTATTCCCGTGTATCTATTTTCGGACTCCCTTTAATTAACTCCTACTCATCTACTGATATGCTAGTGCTAATGTTTCACCACAATGCTAGGAAGCCATGGTGATTCTGCTGAAGTATAAAGAAAAGGAGGTAGGATTTATTTGTAGATAACATATATATTGCCAAAGTCAATTAATCACCATGATCTTTGAGACATCTTCTCATCCACCACCACACACAGAAATAACATTTACTAATGGTACTTTGCTGTTGAGCAAAGCACAATTAAATAACATACACATACACTAAATAATATAGAGATACTTTAAATATCCCTTTAAAACCTGCTTGTGACAGAAATTCCATCTAGTATGAGAACTATGATTCCTATTAGTGGGACTGTAGGCTTCAGGCAAACATGTAATAATATATTTTGTTATCAAATATGCTGAGTAAGATACTTGTACTCTAGGAAGCAGAAATAAACGCAATGATTCATAATAGTTTTGAAAAGTGCAGTGAATGTTCATACATCAAAGTTTTCTCTCACTGCTGTAGCAACAAAGCAGGACAGAAAAAATAAATAACAAATCCTAAATAGTTCAGAACATCTTAAGACAAAAATAGGGACAAAATATTTTTAAAACATGGAATGATTGCACTTCCAGTATCGGGGAGGGGGGGGGTGAAGAAAGAGAGACAACAAAATGCATAATTTCCTTTCTCTAAATCTAACATTGAAGTGTTATGTTGACATCATGGCCTCAGCCTGGGTTGTGGACTCCTCTGCAGGGCAGGGGCAGGTTTGATCTGCTGAGTCAATACATGTGCCACATGAGAATGGCTGGGTGCTGCAAGGTCCCCAAAGACATGCCACCCACTGGAGTGCTGATCCCCAGAGCTGCACCCTACTGCATCCTTCCACTTTGTTACCTCCCTTCTTATATCACTTGGTACTGCAGAAACATTCACAGCTGGATTGCAGAGACCACAAATTCACACATTGGAGAAGAAGAAACACAGGTATTAATATCTCCCAGTGAAATCAATGTACAACCATCTTCTCAATTAGGAGATGTCAGTAAACAAAATTAGCTGAAAAATACAAACTAATAAATATGTTTTGAAGGTCATACTTCACTAGGTTCATTTTTATTAAAAGCCATAAATTATTTTCGGAGACGTAAAATTACCGTAATCATCTGTATTAACTCACTCACAGTTTAAGGTTCCCTCCTACTGATGTTATTTTGGGGTTTTTTGTTTTTTGTTTTTATTTTTTTGTTATATTCAAGGATAATATCAAGCATTTAGATAGCATTATATTTATGACCATTAGTACATAACGTATTTTGTAAAATTTAGTAAACATACAAAGAAAGAAGTACCACATCTTCAAGGGTCAGGACAGTCAAAGGCAAGTTTCTTGAGCAGAGCCTGAAATCGGATAGATGCAGAACTGAGAGCACAAGCAAACTGCACTCTAAGTTTCACAGTTAAATATCAACCTGATCATGTGCAGTGACACCATTTGGCTTTAAATAGTCAGCTTTGAAAATGAGAATTCAGAAATCTGTTCAAGCCCCAATGGCCCGCCGACTGACTGAGGTTATCGTAACTCATTTTGCAAATATGTGCCCAAAGTTACCCATTTACTGCTGAGCAAAATGATAGCATAGGCCTGGATCAAAGTTGCAGCACACAGTAGAGACAAGTCATCTAAAGTTATTATTATAAAAAGGGTAATTAAGCATCCAAGTCCAGTACCTTCTGAGACAGTTAACTTGGTATTTTACCCAAGAATATGTAGAAAATTACCTTATCTCCAACACAGTTCCACAAAAAAATATATACGAAGAGTTATTAGACAAGCCAACCAATATGCAGGAGACAAACTCTCTTTCTCCACCATGAGATGGGGTATTGAAACATTATTCTGAGTTACTCTGCAGAGTGGAAAAAGGTGCCTACAGAGATCTCTGCTCCAGCAACTGCAGCAGTGGGCTGCCATCAAAATCCCTGTTACCATTTAAGGTCTCAAATGCCTGTGGACCTTCTTCCAGCAGGGTTATTTGGAATACACATCTGGGTAAGTAGTCAATGTACAATGTAAAGGAAGAAATGCCTATATTAAAAATACTTGGGAAGAAGTAATTATTTCTTACTACTCCTATGCATAATACCAAACCAAGGAGTGACTCTTTCCAGGAATATTTTTCTATCTTTGCATAGATATTCCTGTATTTAAGATGTGCACTTTGTGGAAGAGAAGGCACTTTGGTCTTCAGAGAGCCTGTTTCACAGATTCAAACTCTACAGTGATCATTAAAACAAAGGTGGAGAAGGGAAGAGGGACAACAGTATAATGGGCAGCCCAAGTCATCTCATGTTATATAGTATGCACATATATCCTTCATAACATTAGGCTTGTAAATTCCCTGTCAATTTTCTCCATGTTTTTCATCAGCTCCTCCCACTGGGATCCACATAGTGCATGAAGAGATAAAAGATGCAGCTGATTTTAAAATGTTTCTAACCTTCCAACGACAGGAATGTCAGGAGTTTCTTTAAAAAAAAAAAACAAACCAACAGTATATTTGGATATATTGGTGGATTGGTGGATAAGGTGAAAACAACATTCTTGTCATGTCAGCTTTGAGGAGATGTTTAAAAAATACAAGGACACACAGACATGCAATTAGAATTGCAGGGAGAGGGAGGATGGCTGCATCTTTCACTCTCCTTTGAATTGTCTTTATTCCCTGACAGCCTTGACATTTACCAGATAGTCACATGCACAAGAAGAGTCAGGCTTCAGCTAAGCCAATATTTTTCCTTTCAAAATACTGGCATTAACACCTCAGTTTTAAATAAATATAAGCATGGACTAAAAGGAGAAATTAAATTGCTGCAGCCACACAACAGCTTTTCTATGTGCAATATATGAAGTGATTTGTAATATTTAAAAAAATAATTTCTAAGTCTGTAATAAACATCAAAATGTTGTTGCAACAGAGATGAAAGAGGTGATGGTTTTAGCAGGTGAATGACTAGCTTTGTAATAATCCTCAAATTATTACCATAATTAGCCATTACTTCTATTCAAACTTTGAATCTAAATTCAGTGGTTCAAAGAAAAAAGAGAAAAAAGAGAACATATGAAGACATAATTCTTACACATTTTTCTGACATACTTTTTCCTAATATCTATCCAAAATTAATAGGTACTCAAATATACGAAGCACTTAGCAATCATTCTGCGGGAAAAATAAATTTTGTTTGGCGACTTATGAGTTTCACTTGCATGTAAATAAAATGTATGCTGCTTGGTGCCATGACATTTCTTCCAATGGTATTTTAGGTGAGACTATTGAAATTTCATGCCAAATTTGATTTGCTTTCCACAGTTACCATTTGAGTCAAGGAAAGCACTAAACCATGTATTCAGTTCAGTACCTACACATATGTGCTCCTATTGGTACATTTCCCAGTAAAGATGCTAGTTAGATGCTCAAGCACTGAAATTAGATAATGTATCTGTTAAAAGCTACAGAATTAAATACCTTAGGAAACTGAAATTTACCTGAAAAATATCAGAATAAGTCTGACTACTTTGGTTATTGGTCTTATTTTAAGAATAATATTTTTGATATATGCTGTTCGTAACTGGCCATCGTGAACCAACTGAAAACCAATTTTTTTTTTTTCATAGGGAAAAGGAAATTGAACACAGCTTTTCTGGAAAAATTCATTCTATGCTTCTATTAATGTCAACAGTTATAAAAAGTACTGGTTTTGTCTTCAAGTACATTGAATTTCATATGATAGGAATCCAAATGAATTCCCTTTCTTCTTCCATATTTGTATCAGGAGCAAAAAAAAAAAGAGGGGGGAGGGGTAGGAATAACAGATCCTCTGAGACACTAGAATGTCTTAGTGACCTTTTAAAAGCCAGCTTTGAAAATTTCTTGACTTTAGAGAAGGATGGCTTCCCCACAAGTTTTTTTAAAATAGCTATTGTCTACGAAGCAGAAGGGGAAATAATGCAAATAATTACAAGTAATCCTACATATTAATAATGCAGAACCATGAATAAAGCTGTTGTTAGAGCTCCATTTTTCAATCAAATCATTCTCTGGCTCTCATTGCTAGTACAGTAACTTACTAGATACCAAAAGAGTGCTTTACATAAAGGTTATACCTAGGCAATCTCTTTGATGTCATTATCCACTTTATTTGAAATTGAGTCCTCTGAAATAAAGGAAAAAACAAGAAAAAGAAAAATACAAATATTTACTTGTGTTGCTTAAAAGCAGAAGAAAAAATAACAAAAACAATCTGTTATTTTGAATGGTAGGTCTACCAAATCAATCATTCAGTAAGAGAGCTCAATTTGTTATTGCTGGGATTTGCCTGAGAAAGCTTCAGGGCACCTCAAATGTATTTTAATAGAACCATTTAAAAGGGCAGTGGTTGCCTCTGCAAAGTAATGACATTTCAGAGATGCATTGGGAAAGTAAGTATCCACAAAAATCAAAGCAAAGACACAAATCTCATCTTGCAGAAATGTTGCCAGAGTTTTCCTGAAAGGCAAAGATACATAGAGACCCCAGAAAGCTCTAAATGGTAAAAGGGATTTAGTATTATTTTCTTTTTTGCTGCATTCTCAGTGATTTCTCCCCATACCCACAAATAACATATTTTGAACCTAGAGTTGCTGCCTATTAAACAGACATGAGAAAAAAAGGGTGTAGCAATTCTGAAAAGAAGACAATATAAACGTACATGTGCAATGCAAAGGAAGAAAAAGGCACCCTTTGTAACCATAATTTACTTTGGACATGCATGTATGCAATGTATAGGGGACGAGGGAATAAGAAATTCTGTAAAGGAATATTCTGTTTGTCCAGCCAGACTCGGCTTCCCCTTCCTCTAGGCTTGTGTGATCTCCATGGCTCTCACCAGTGGCTGGCTCACAGCTCTCTCCTTCCCACTCAAAACCAGTCCAAATTCTACTAATCTCATCTGCTGATTTCCAAACCTCTCCATTATAATTCCCCTCAGTTTGTTTTCTTCCCATTGTCCTATCTTCTGGTCCCAGTCTTCTCATCCCTTACCCAAGCCTTCTAACTAAAGCAAACCCCTGCTTTAGCAGAGGGAGGAACAGAACAATTGTTGAGAATTCAGGAATGACTGGTTGCCTGACCTTGGAGAGTACTTTATGGCCTCCACAAAACACTAACATTTCAGGAAAATCCTGCTTTACCTGCCTGGGTCTAGAGCCACAGAGTCACTCTGGCAAACAGTTCCTGTGCAGTTCATGGAGACAGGCAGACAAAAACTTGTGCCAGCACAGAACAGGCCACAGAAGCCTTTACTGAACATGTCTGATGGATGACAATCGTCAAAGACTTACTAATCTCTCAGATCTGGACAGGTTTTCACAACTACAAAAAAGTCATGTGTTCGACACAGTGGTCACATGACCACCACATTTTAAATTACTTAAAATGAAATATCAAAATTATTTCAATCCTAAAAAAAAAAAAAATTTTTCCAGTTTTTTCTAAACATGAGTGGCTGACTGAAACTTTCAGAACCAGCTTCTGACAGAATCTGAAAAGGCAAAATTTAATTAAAATTAAGCAAAATTTGGCTAAATTCTATCTCAGTGTCCCCAAACTTTGGTACTCAGATGTCTAGCAACTTGAACACGTGTACTGCTGCTTCCCATACTGCTCTTATGAACAATATTCTGCCTATATCTGTTACTTTTCCCCTTTTCTAATTACTGAAGTTTCAAAAGAAAATATATGGTGTCATCAGCATTAAACATGCAGACCAGCTACTTATATTCTGCATAGGAACATAAAAATGTTATCTTATGCTATTTTCACTCATTCATTTATTGACCTCTGCCTAGCAGCACTAGCTGCAAGGGAAGAACAGCAATATCACCTGTTTAAAAATAGAGATATTTCTATTTACAAAACAAAACAAATAAACAAAACCCAAACCCATAAACAAATAAACAAAAACCCAAAACAACACAAACAAACAAACCTGAAATTTCTTGATTTCACAATTGACCATAGTGGTGTACTGAAAGGCTAATAATACTGTATCTATAAACAGCATTTAAAAACATGACCATTTTCCCAGGTTTTTATGTGAAGAACCACTTTGGGATGACAATCTAGCCAGGCAAGTATGAGCAAGGAAACAAAAAGAGGCTAAGTTTTAGCACAGGGAAATAAATCAAGCTATTCAAACTTAAAGTGAACTGACTAAACATGCTGAGACAGCCATGAGGAGGAGACAGTGCATGAAATTACTGAGCTTAGAAATGCCTGTCTTTTATTCTGCTGGTTATCAACCTTTACAGAGCTTTCATAAGGAAGAATTGTATCAGTGAATGAAGTTAAATGAAAGAGACAGTGGCTTACAATTCTAAAACTTCACACAATCAACAAATTGTTGAGATGGAAGGGACCTCTGGAGATCATTTAATCCAACACTTTGCCCAAAGCAGGGTCAAACTAGAGGAGGTTGTTCTGGTTCCATGTACAGTCAAGTTTTTAATATCTCCAAGGTTGGTGACTCCATGACCTCTCTGGACACCCTGTGTTACTACTTGACCATCCTTACAATTTAATACATTATTTTATATTTAAATGGAATCAAAACAAGTCTAAATAATGCAGCCTGCTTTGATTATTGGCAATGTGTGCTTCATCCTATCTACCATAAAACAAGATTCTTTAGACAACAAAATTACCGATAATTATTGAAAAATTAAAAAACAACAGTAGTCATATCTTAAGGTAGGATAGATGTACACAGACAGTGGTATAGAGCAAATGACCTTTTTGATTTGGAAAATATCCATGAGAATAAATAATTTCTGGTTAAATTTCATTGTCTTTAATGGACTAGGATTTGCTTTTAACCACAAAAATCCAATAATTCCACATTGGCAATAGTTCCTATCTGCTATGAGTAAATCTGCTGTAACAGCTCAGTGCACTTCCCAGGTTCCCAGCAATGAAGTTAGGACACTTCATGACAGCACTAAAATCTACAAGACAGTGAATTTTAAGAAAAGGGCATCTTGCAGTTCTAGTGAAAGAAGTGAATCTTAACTGAATGCTGTATATAATGATGTTTTGTTAATATCGAACGAATATATTGTGGCTGAAATCCACCCTTCTGTATCTGAAGACAGAGTAATTGTTCTATAATTAACTAAAAGGCCATGGCTTCAGTTTGGTCTCTTGCTGTCTGTGGACTGAAATAGTAGTAGTTGCCCCTTAGCAGGCAACTTGGATCAATGTATTCCTGTTAACAACTTGGCACGTGTCATCTTCCCGTCTGTGCTGGCCACATCAGCGCTCGCGTGGACTCGCAGGTTGCCATACACCATGTGGGTGCAGATGTTCCTTTCAGTGCAAACCACATTCTGTTCTTCCAAAATTCCTGTGTGCAGGCAAAGCTGATGAAAATGTTTTCTCTACAAAAGCTTTCAAGGCTAAAAATATGGTTTAATTTAAGGCAGAACTCTAAGGAGAATGTGATTGTTTCTGAAAATATTTGATTTCACTATGTGAAATGTAGTTTTAGTTCTGCTTTTCAGTTAAAATCCAATATAACTCTATCAAACGTATCAGGAGAAGTACTTTTATAAAAAATGTAGCTGTGTTTTGAAGAAATAAAACAAAAGAGAAATTAATTTGATTGGAAAATATATTTTCAAGCAGTTTATCTTAGAGAAACTTATCTCCCAATTAAATATCAAGGGTGCACACGTTATAAACAGCACTGTGTAATGCATGAGGTAAGAAGGGAATTTAAATGATCCTCCCAATCTTATCTGTACATTAAAGCAATCTCAAAGTTGCTGCCTGGAAAGATGCTTAAAAAGCCTGTTTCTTAGACCATGACCCAACAGACTTTCTCAAACTCAATGTCTACCAGACCTGACGTCTCCAGGACCAAGTTCTAAGTTCTTCCAGTCCTTTCAGCATCAAATTCGGGTGTGCACCTGTCTGGCAAACCTAGAGCAAAAAACCCTCTCAGCCGAGGGGTTTGTGGGGTTTGAGATTGCTTTCATGTGCAGCTAATGGGCACCCTGATCAGGAGCCAGGGCAAAAGTAATTGTGGGGAAAGAAGAGATAAGGTCGCTGACAAAGCAACAGGGGTACAGAACCATGATCAGCTAGCTCCGATAGTGACCCCTACCACTGCCTGTGGGGCCTCTCCAAAACATATGCCAGTGTGCTGGATCCAATCTGCAAGTCAGGAGAGTAGAGCCCCTTGCTGATTTTGTGGTTAGGCTGCCATGGGCCTCTAGCATTTGTGTTTGCCTACTAGTGATTGTCTGCTGGGTTTTTAAGGGGGTTTTTTTAGCTTTTTCTTTCTTTTTTATTCTGATTCTAAAGACAAGTTTGGGCCATGTTCTTCTCCCCATTTGACTGTATCTTGCAAAATGGACAATGATCAGCTCAAGCTTCGTGTAACAGTGTAAAACCAAATAATCAAAACAGTAAAAAGTGAGGATTGATACAGAAAACTCATAAAACTCCTAGGAAAACCCTTGTATCATGGTTTTGAATCCTAAAGCAGGCAATGGAACTACTCATAATAAAAGATGAGGCAAACTTCAGGGCAGCTCACTAAACATAGCATTATTAACAATTAATTAAAATTCACAGAGAAGAGTGGCTGAAACCTGTGATATCTCACAAACATTTCCAATTTTAAAGGAATTGGATGGTATTCTGCCAGTAATGACAATGTATGTGGCTGAATACAAGAACAGTTCTGATAGTTCTTTTATTTAAACCATATCCCTATAAAAATAAGTGTGGAAACAGCTTGGATGTTCTTCAAAGAGCTCAATGGGCTGCATAATAACATAAATTAAGGCTAGTTCAACCAAATGGAAGGAGAGTATTTTAATTTTATTCCATTTCTGTAATTTTGATGTAATTTGAACACTGTTGCAGACATGAAATAAATCTCATTAAGGCTAATCAAAACCTAATGTAATGCACCATTAATATGAAGAATATAGAAGATTTTTATGTATTTAGTATAATCAGCAAAAAGTTTCAGACTACAGACCTTCATTTCAGATTCCTGCATCTCCTCACATAAATTTCATTAACTAAAGGTTTCTAATTCTTTACCATCTAGTCACATATCTATAGTACTAACAAAGGTAATTAACCTAAAACACAATAGTATTTGTATAGGTGAGGTCAAAAATTAGTTTTTAAATAATCTCCTTATTGGGAGTCCATCTGTTTTGTATCCAAGAGCAATGGAAACTATATGTGTAGGAAAACCTATCTTGTTTCTGAGCAATTTACCCTCCAACTCTTTCTAAACTGCAGTGGCAACACTGAAACTCTCAGTGTGTGTTCCTGAGTCAACCACTTCTGAGCACAAGCTTGTATGCAAAGGTCCTACCACAAAGGCTGCATTCCATCTGACTGGAGGTTGTCCACTAGCATGCTTTGAAATCCCTGCTTAAATAAGCAATTATCACAGTTTTCTAACAATGTGAACAAAATATGTTTTCTGATTGATGTTTATCTGTTTTCAACCAGGTTTTCCCATATTTTCTAGTTTGCTTGTCTGTAGTTAACTCATAACTTGGGTGTGGAATCTCTACAGGCATACACCTTGTGCCACATCTGTTACTGTATGGGAGGGGACTGATCCTTTTTTTCTAACATTGTCTCACTTTTGCCAATTATTCTGTATTTGAGAGTTGATGTATTGTCAGGTCACTCTAAAGTGACTTTCATAAGCTTCAGTATCTTGATGTGACCATATAATTTGGGGCTAAAACCTTCTCTTCCTCTTGAAATTATATAAATACTAATATTACCATTGGTTATAGTATATAAAATTACTTCAGTTCTTAGTATCTTTTTCTTTCTAAAGTGTTTTAGTTTTCTAGGCAGTGGCTTTCAACAGCAAATCCAAGAAACACAAGGGAACTCTGCATTACTTCTGTGGGGCCTTGAAGGGGCAACAAAGAAATGCAAGATAAATATACTACACAGAGATTTGTACCACCTCTGACCAGCATGTAAATGTGAAGACTTTAAAACCAGCACTCTAAAGCTGTACTGTGAAAGACTAAATACTTGCTGCACTTAGGTCTTGTAAATACACATTAACTTTTCTCTCCTTTCCTAAACTTTGCACTATTCTCCTACTGATGCTCTGCTCTATAGAGGTTGAAATAGGCCCTGTAAACAAAAGTTGGTTGGCATAACTGCACATTATCAAGCTGTAAACAAGCTGAGTCCTCCAGAAAAAATAACAGAACTTTATCATAATTCACTTCTTCATTCTCAGCAGAATTCACATATGGCTGTTAACAAAAATACTTGAAATGAATAGAACCATGTCAGCAAATATTCAGACCATATGTTCTGAGCTTAGTTAACAGTAAACCCTGAGGTATATTAACAAAAACTAATAAAAAAAATTAATACCATCTCAAAGCTCATCAATAATTTTTACTTTTTTTAAAAAAAACCTTTTCCTGGCAATAGCAAGTTTTATTTCAGTTATTAAAATACTTGTATTATTTCTACACTGTAATAATTCTATATATTTTACTTTTATTAAGGAAAAGATTTATAGCTCATCATGCTTAGTTACTCAATTCTTGATCAAGGTTTCTGATGCTTCCATGACAGCAGGCATATTTGTTAATGTGCTCATGCATTTTAATTAAGCTAAACAGAGAAGAAGGGGTTTATTCAAGACCTTTAATGTGTTCATCCATTTATACACACATTGGCATAAGCTGTGTTGGTGGGGGTACAGGACATTGGATATTTCGGGCTTCTTAGTTTATGATGTTTACCTTCATGCCTGTTGTTGATGCTAATTTTAACATAAATTTAACATCCTAGTTTTCATAATCTTTACCTTATTTCTTTATTCATTATGTCATATGTGATTCCTTACATCAAGAGAATTGCTATAGAATGACTGCAGCTCTGCTTTAATATCTCTTTGCTCTTTTCCTGATTGATTGATTGTAAAGTACTATGGTAAAATATTTGTTCAAGTAGATAGTTACTCTTTTGAGATGCCAAATTGTTTATATTACCTTTGTTTACAACTGAAATGATAGCTACTGTCTTGATTTTACATCCTCTCCTGCTCTGCTCATACACAGTAAATACTGAGAGCTGGAAGCAAGTGACAAATCATGAGACTTGTGGCCACCCTGTGTTGTTCCCAGAGTACACAAACCCACAGGACAGCAAACAAAGCAGCAGCCAACAGGTTACAGAACAATCATATAAGTTCTCCCCTAGGACAGAAGAGTATCTCTGATTCTATGCCATATTTCCAGCCAAAAGATTATGTTATTTGAGACATCTAAACTAATACCACACTTGGTGAACTTTTCAGGGCACATCTCCTTTCATTTTCTGCCAGATTCTTTTTACCATTCCCACAGAGAAATATGAGCAGCATGAAGGAAAAAAAAAATCTGATAAAAGCATAAATGTCAAGGAGCTCAAAACCACCTGCAGCACTGGGCATTAAAAAGAACTACATCCTTATGAAATCAGCATTTTTTAAAAAACAACAGAGAGGTGAAATGCAAATATACAAAATAATTGTGTTGCAATTTCCCCATTTTAACTTTTATTGCTATCCTCCACTGGCACTAAATCCATAGTGCTCTTTAAGACAATTGTATAATACTGTAAAATAGCTTTCTGTTTTAAAGTACACCATTTCTAACAAAAAAAGGCTTTTTAAAAGATGCAAAATGGTATAATAGTTCATTGGGTTTCTTTTTCTTCTTTCTATAAGGAAAATTTTATTTTGTGTCAAATCCAGACATATACCATCACAAATACAGACCTCAGTTTGTTAGAAGTTGGCCAGCCTGGATTCAATTTGCACAGTATTGGCTTAGTATTAAAGTGACTAATAGTTTCCCCATCTTCAGAGTATGTATATGCTTGAGGCAAAAAATGCTGTGTTGCATTAATTAATGAATTAATGGAAAGAAGAGAAAAAAATATATGTATGCATTTTGAAAATTTTGATTAAACAAGAAATCTCTGAATTTTATCAGTAGGACAATTGGGAGTGTGTCCTGAAAGGACAACTGCTTTCCACTACCCAAAATTCTCTTCCTACCAAGGTTCACCCAGACAGGCATGAGTTGCACTCTAGTTGCTCAGAAAGATCCTTGCAAAACAGCTAAGGTCAAACTGTGGCCAAAGACCTGATTCCTGAATTAGGGAGGTCTATTCTTCAGATGTATTCAGTTTGCATAGTAATGAAATTAGATCTCCCATAACACAGAGGACTATCCTACACTTCCAGGTGACCAGCAGGTACACAGCTCTCTCCTTCCCAGCCCACTTCTGCTTCTGTGCAGATGAAAACTGATCAGCTGAAGTGCAGATCAAGTAAAACCTGACCCTCTGATCAGGACATTCAGCTGCTGAGAAGACAGACCCTGGAAGCTTCCTGGAAACTGCATGTATTTTACATGAGACTTCCATCAGGTAATAACACCAAAAGAACCCAGAGAGCAAAGGCCAGGGCTCTGAGCATTTCCTGTGACTGTCCTCCAAGTGCTCTATCTGCATGGTTTCATTCAGGCTCTTTCTTGTCTGCTCTGAAGTTTCTCCTGCTGGGATTTTGATGAGTTCTAAGATGGAAGTGAACTGCTAGTGCTGGCTGTTCTCAGCTTGGTGCTTAAATTGTTAAGAAGAAAAGGCAGTAGTCAGATATTAATAACATGCTTTGGTGGAAAGACCCTTGGCTATTTCTAGGACCTTCAGAAGCAGTGTTAAAGAGAAGATTGGTGAAATCAGGATGCTCCAAACCAGAATATCACCAGGAAGCTAACATTGCTGCCATACAAGTTTCTTTTTGGTAACTAAGACTTTGTTTAAAATGCCCAGCACTTCAATGATTTTACTTTGCTTTATAAAAATTATAGAGAAAAAAACCCAACCCACAATTATTCCCAAAAAAAGGAGTATCCAGAAATGGCAATTATGCTCATTCCAAATGTCACTGTGAAGTACAAAGTATCTCAGCATAATAAGAGTACTTTACTTCAATTATTTCATAAGCTATTTGATTTGGAAATCAACTAACCAATATAATTGTATAATATTCATGCCAAGAGAGAAAATCCAAATAAGAACAAAGCCAAGACATTTCAAATAAGATGAAAATAGCTGCCAGAAGGATCCACATCAATACAAAACAAAAATCCAGTAAGCTTAGTTTCATCCATTCATTGTGAATTAGTCCAGGAAGGGAAACAAAGCAGAATGGAAGGACAGGACAGTGTGCAGACAGGAACAAAGTACAATGACACACAGTAGCACTGACGTGCAGTAGTTATGATTCAGAAAAACTAGTATTGAAGGTTTAGGGGCAAGACAACAGACTGATGACTTCTTATAGGACTGATTTACTCTAAGATTTTAAGGGAAAATAGCTGTTTCATTTGTATCTTGACTAATGACTAAAATATGTATCAGCAGCAACAGGGTGGTCGAACCAGTAAAGCTGCTTGTAGCTTAACTGATGATCTTACAATGTAATTCCTCTCTTCCTGTCACATTTTGTTATGAGTCAGTTGTGTTTAGTCATCTTAGTGCTCACAGTGTTATGAGTGGTCACCATGTGGAAATGTGTGCTGTAATAACATAACAGTGCATTGGCAAAAAAAGAAAAAAAAAAAAGAAAAGAGGAGCAAGAAAAAAAACCCTCAAGATTAGACTGAAAAATTGGGTGGTGTAATTTTCATTTCCACAGGACTGTATCTTTCTTCTCTGCATTTTATATTAGGGAGTTTTCCAGTGGAGTTTTATATGTGTCTGTGATAGAGATTTCTCGGCTTCCTCGTATTCACCTCTCCTGCTTTGCTTAGTTTTATCCTATTATTATGAGCTTTCTCCTAGGGCAACATGAAATAACTCCACTCTCTTCTTAGTGTTTACATCCTTATTCCTAACAACTGAGTTTACAAGCACTCAAATAACAGAAATGAAACTTCCAGAAACAAACAGGATTATGGACATAAACATAGGATTACAGAGACAGAAAGCAAGTTGGAGTTCTTCGTAAAGTCTGCCAACATTTTAATATTTTAAGCAGAAACTCATTTATAGAAGCAACAGGAAAAAATACTGCATGTGTTGGTATAAATAAGAATCCTACTGAAATAAATGGGCTTTTATCTTTTAAAGTTATATTAACAGTGATTTAAGAGAATCAACATTGTGTTGGGCTTTTTTTTTCCTGTTCAGAGGATGGAGCTCAAGCACCTCACATCACCCCTTTCATAGATTACAACTCTACTCCATTTTGAAATAAGTCATTTCCCCCCACCCTAAGTATATAAATTTGAAAACTATTCCATAACTTCATTTCTCTTATGGTTCTAATTTCTAACCGTGATTTTTCTTTGGATCATTTTATGTGGAATTTTCTTTCTTGGAAGAGTCATTAAGTTTTTCCCTAATGCTCATTCCTCCCCATCATGTATTCATAAAGAGAAATTATATCCCCTCTCAACTTCTGATTCACTTAGCTAGAGAAGCTCTCGAGAAACAGACAAGATAAAATGAGCATCCTCCTGACCATCCCAGCAGCCCTCTAGTTGTATCTTAGTCTGTGTACTATGAAGGCTGGAACTGAGAACAACGTTCCAAATGACACCTTATCAACACCACAGATAGGGAAGTTCTCATGCCATTATTTTCACTGAACGTTGGGTAGAGGATCACATTTGGCCTTTTATCCCTCTTAGAGCTCATATTCATCTTATGATCAACAGGTACAATTTTCTCTTATTTTCTGATGAAGCAGCTCATATATTATAAATGCAGAGTCACTGCCCCATTTCATGATACTTCATGGACCTTAGAGACTCTCTTTCATGATGTTTTGATCCTCCTTTGATGATGCATCTCTGCTTTTTGATCTCCAAATGCCACTGGCAAAAACCTTGTTGTGCCATAGTCCTTAATGAGAATGTTAAATAAGATCCTCCCTCAAACCTATCCTACAGCTAGTCTTCAAGCAATCTGCTTCAAACCCGAGTAAAAGATTTCCTCATTAATGTTCCTTACACATCTTTTTAATCATGTACTAATTTTAACTTTCTCTGTCTTTATAAATACTTCCTCAGATGACTATTGACTTTTTGTGATCTATTATATATCCTTCAGTAAGAGGGGTAAATGTCTAGTCAAGACAAGAAGGTATAACCTACCTTGGTAAATCCATGTCACTTTCTTGCTCATCATTCATCTACCTCCACATTCATTCTTCTGAAGTATTTCATAGAGCATTTTATAAAGTTTTATAGCTCCTTGAATTATTTTTTTTTCTTAAAATATTTGTAAAACACTCATCATTTTTTGTTCATCCAGTGCCATCCCTGGTTTGATAGTCAGTAAAACTCAAGGCCTGTGGTTTCATATATGCCAGACTCGCCCCCTGCCTCCCCCTCCCCCCATTCTGTACTTTCTGAACAGAAGATTCCAGTCTGTTTACTGAGAGTACAGTCCTTCGTGCCTCTTAGGTGTGGTAATTTCCATTTTATACACTCATTCCAGTTATTTAGTCACTTGGCCTTTGGCCTCTTGTTCCACATCAATATCCTTACTGAAAACTGACTCAAAGTATTCACTGAGGTCACACTGGCTTTACCTTTAACCTGGATGATATAGTCACGGTGTCACAGATCTGTCATAGATCTTTCTCCTCTCTCTTTTCAAGTGACTAAAGAACCTACCACAATTTCTCATAAGTTCCTGAAAAATGCTTAATCAGCTTTACTTTAGGAATGTCTCTTATTCACAGTACTTCCTGACTTTTAAAATGGACTTGCAGTACTGCCTCCTCAAGTTCTTTGCATATCTGGATATCTCTTTCAAACATTCATATTATTTTGTTAAGACAAAAGCCTTTTCTTCTTGTTTTTGTTGGGGGGGAGCGCGGGGAGGGGAAGGAGGGAGAGTAAAAGTTCTAAATCCTTCAGTTTTGACTAAAAAAAAACAAGTTCTGCAACTCTCAAACTTAGGCAACCTTGTTGGAAAGCTTCCTTAATTCCCCAGAATTTGCTATATTATAAATGAAAGCTGATAGAAGTCTACATTTCATTTAAATGGTTCAATGTGGGACCACATTAGCTGAGGATGTTTTCTGCTAACAGTTCTACAATGTCTTCCCAAGTTAACAGAATCAAAAGTAAAAAATTTCTCTTTGCTGGTTCACTGGCACTGCGGTAAAAACTGCTGCTCTCATTTCTGAGACAGCTGGGATCTACCTTTGTTAGAAATGTTTGTTCTCAAATTTGTAATTAAGGACTGATCTTCCATATTGACCTACATTTCAGAAATATTTTTCTCTCTAACAACTCTAAAGATACCACATTCTACATTAAAATCTGTATGTCTACATTATCCCATTTTCATGTAAGAGACATTGATCCAAATAAATTTATCTATACTCCTTGACATCCATATGAGTATCTGCTGAACCCTTCAGTCTTCGTGCCAATTATATTAATTACTCAACCATACTTTTGTTAAACAAAAAATACCTGGTTTCAAAGTCTAAAGTAATTCCAGATTTTTCACATTTAGGGATGAGCCCTTGAGCTGTGATTGGTGGAGCACAGTCAGGTCCAGGCTACACTAACGATGGCCCTTTCATTATCTGTACAATTTGCCTTGAAAGTCACATAAATATTTGCTTTGTTTTTATTTGCTACTTCATTCTGTCAAAATGACAGTCCTTTTTCATCTAATTGTTACCTTTCTACTTCATAAAAATGTGTTACAAGACTACATGATTCTTTCCCTCGCTTTATATTAAAGTAATTATTCATTCATGCCAAAGCTAGAACTCCAGTCTATCCACAGTGAAGGGACCCATTCCTGTGAATGCAGTCTAGGCTTGTATAATTGTTAATTCTGAATGTACCACACTCACTACATAAGCAAATCTCAGCTGACATTACCTAGACATTTTTGTCTGAGCTATATCAGATAAAATCTATTCCTCTGATGCTGCACCTTAATCAGATGAAGAAAACAAAATAGCAAGTTTTAGCAACTGATGCTCATGCTCTACCAGGAATACAGTTTTATATTTTATCAACAATTTATCTCCCAGTGGCTATTTCCACACACAAAAGCACAACAGTCCTTTCCATCAAGTCACTAAATAAACCTTAGTGTAGAAAAGTTTTACAAAAAAAGGTAGTTGTAAATGCTTCATTATATGATGGCGTGACTCAAACCTCTTTTAATCATTGTATTTGGTGCTTGCAACATGGAAAAAGAGTTAAAGTAGAGACAAGTATGGACTCCTTTAACTTTGACAGGGTAAGAGGGAAAGAAATCCTTTTAAAGGAAATACCAGTTAAATATAATATGAAAGTGAACTTAATTCCATATGCTTGCTTTAATGTGGTACATCAAAAGTGTTAATGCAGAGCAAGTTAACTGTATATAAAATATATATTTACTGGCTACTCCTCTGAGAACAGGTTTTGAGCTGCGGTTTTGGTTTTCTCTGAAGTTGCTTTTATATTCCAGAGGATTTCAAAACACAACTCTGAGTGACTGTTTCACCTCCCTGAGATAGGAAGACTATGTGGGCTGGGAATTGACATGTTTCTGGTTTCCTTCTCTAACCTCTGTGTTTTAAACTGTTTACATTTCATGGTTGTGCATCTCTTGGCTAACAAAGTTTGGGGATGAACTGTGTTTTGCATTTGAGTGAAGATGAATGCAACCAGACCTTCTGGGAAAAGTATATTCAAACCAACTCTCATTTTAGAAGCTGCCACATAAATGAATCACATGTCAGAAAGCAGGGGTATGCTGCACACGCTTCTAAGGACCTTTTGCCTTCTATTTAGCCTTAAGTGTTAGAATTCTACCTAAAGAACAAGAAGGAAGATCTTCCCTAAGGAGAAAGTTCTTGAAGTTGTACAGCAGAAACTTAAAGGAATATTTTGTCTAGGATGTACTTTGTAATCTGACCTGAATATTGGTTTGCCTTATGATATTTACTTCAATTCCATATTCATGGAACAGTGCTTAATTTTCTTGTAGACTCAGGTTAGAATATCTTCAAGTGCAGTATGGCCTGAAATGAACTGCTGACTTTGAGTGTATCTTTTTCGTAGTTTACTTGTTTTGCTCCAATTACACACCAATCACTTTAAAGCTATTATTCTTTATATCACATTTTTTCATAATTCTCCTTCCGTCTCATGCTTCATCCAGAATGTACATCTAGAGCTTTAAAAGCTTAAACTAACAGAGGCACACATAGCTTGGATTTAAGGCACTTATTCTTACATTATGCTTCTATTTTGCATTTTTTAAAAAATTTAACCGAGTTCACTTAGGCAAGTCTCAAGGGCAGAGATTTCTTCCTCCCCTTCTTTTGCAGTTAGTGGGGTGTAAAATTCCTTCAGCTCACCAGGCAACACACTGACACTAGGAAACAGGAGAAAAATTTAACATTTTGCCTTTCTTAACTGGAAGCTGAAATTCCCCTGGGAAGACATGTTTTGGAAAGATTTAAAAGAACTAATTCCTGGCTGCCATGAGGATTTTGACAGCTTGCACAGATCATCTCTTTAAGAGAAACAGCAGTTGGAGAATATCTGAAGGGACAGCCTTAAGAGTTGACATAATTTTCATACATTTCTGCTTGAAATTTCTGCTGTGTCATGTCAAGGTACAAGCTTTGCTATGAACTCCAGGCTTCCTTTTCACTACCCATCAGACTTGGAAAAGCTCATCTTTCAATTATCTTTGAGTTTGTATGCAATTCATGTATGAAATCTAAAATCCTATTTAGAACTTAAATCTTATTAAAGAGAACAGCTTATACTGGAAACTAGACAAAGGACAAAATTAAGCCTGTTGATAGCAACAAATGAAAATAAGCGAAAAACAGTAGAAGCAACCAAAGATCTCGCTTACATTGAATTAAATACTGATGGAATCCAGCAGATTGAGAAAGCTGGAACTATAATTTTTCCAGAATGACAGCTCTAATTGGGTAGAAGCCTAATTTGAAAACTAGCTACAGTTATTATTGCACATAAGAAATTATTCCTGTTTGTCATTTTAAGCCAAGAGGGCAGCATGTGGTCATTTTGCATGCATGAGACTGGGAAATAGAACAGGGTAGAAAGACTTTCCAGTACAAACAGAGAACTGTGAAGTGAAGGGCAGTGTACAAGACTCAGCATATTTCTATTTGGGAAAAGGTTATTGCAAATTAATGCATGTAGAAGAGAGAATGAATTATGCCCGGGCCTAAAGGGTACTGGAATTGTAGGGACTTGGCAAGGCACTTTAGCTCACTTTTAGACTCAATAAATCAAACCCCACTTTTTGTCAGCAACTACACATAAAATCTGAGAATCATTTTCATATTTATAACTAACTTTAAAAGGCTTTCACCCCACGTCTCCAATTCTTCTATAACATGTGCACAATTCTCCCACCTGAAAAACTTTGTGTATGTTTCTCAGCTGGGGTGGTTTGTGTATTTTTTTGATAGCTTACTGCTTTTATTTCATATGCTCCTTTTCACTGCCTGGTCAAAATGCATAACTATTTTTGAGCAACAATCAATTTGTTAGAATGATGCAGGACATGGAAACACTGCTTAAAACTTGACCAGATTTCAATCTAAAACCCCTACACACCGCTAGAGTGGCTGGCTGAGAATTGTGGGCTACTTCCTTTGGTACATTAACCTGTGCAAGGATACCCATTGTACTCATTTCTGTAACAGATACATTGCAGATGAAGGCACTTTCCAATTATTTTAAAGAGAATGAAAACAACTGGCAATTCTGACGATATCCGGTAGGTGGCAATACCACATGCAATAAAGTTACAGAAATGCAAAAAGGCCCTCTGAAAAACACTAATAATAGTTAAGAAAAGTTAACCTGACCTCATACATAATTATTAATTATATAAAGCACCGAAGTAGGAATCTCAATGTAATTAACATGCAAGGCTTAAACACAAGCTCTTTCAAACTATGGAAACCAATTTTTTTATTTTATTAAAACACAGTGGTTGTTAGTACAAGGCACAAGTCACCACGTGCTTTTTCAGAATAAAAAAAAATTAAGTAAAAAATATTGATAATATAAATATTTTATAAAACCCCATATTCATTTTCAGGATTTTATAACATTTGTAAAAGGATAATGAAACACAGAATTTGTTAAGAAAACCCCCTGAAATTTCATTTGAACTATAAATTCTTTTACTTTCAAGAGTCTAAAAGCATTAAGATTATCTTTAATGTTTGTAAAGCTGGTTCTGTGAAAAGAGGTGCACAATCTTATGGAACGTGGCTAAATGGGATGTCTGTCACAATTCTTTTTCCATTTAAAATGAAAACATAACTATTCTTTAAGAGCTGGAGATGTAGACTAGGCTAACATGGGCAGAAGTAACTGATGAAATTAAAAGGGGAAGGTCACAGACTGTAACTGAATTGTCCAACCATGACTCATGACATTAATTGAGTTTTTAAATGTCTGTGTGCAATCAGGCTTCATAATTCTCAAATCCCACTTGACTCTCCATACCACCTGTCCATATTCCCAACTGGAAAGACAGGATGAAGCTGCTTTTTCTATATTTTAAGAACCTTCAAAAACCGCTTTTAAATCTTGAATTTATGGCTGCATCTGTAAGTACAAGACTGTGATAAAGAAAGTGTTTTGCCAGTGTTTCTTAGCTTACATTAATTTAAGCAAAATTATTCTTGAGGAAAAAAATATCTAACTAATCAGCATTAGAAAAACAGGGTTTTTACCTTTTTTCAGCTGATGTACTTTATGACTCGCATGTACACTAATCAAGTTATTCCAGCTTAAAGTGACCTAATGAGCCTCTTGTCCTTCAGCAGAGGAAAACTGCTGCTCTATGAATTTGCAACGATCAGATTATGAGATTATGCATTAGGCATCTGCAACTGTCTTCATCAAGACTCTTCAAAGATCTGCTTTTATGTATCAGAACACAAAATTCATAACTCTTAACAGGGCTTGAAATCAGAAATTATGTGCTACCCTGTGGTAGCTCACCTTTGGGTCTATTTATGAAATAGAAACATTTTTGCAGGTATAGGAAAAGAAAAAGTAAATGACATTAAAATTCCTTGAGCCAAAGGGTTTTGAGAGGGAGGCCTAAAAATAATTGTCAGAATTTTTTTTTTTTTTGCCTTCTTTCTGCCTCTAAATGTTCTTTTAGACCTATATAAAACTATTTTTAAGGAAACAACTTTACCAGTTCCAAGAACAGAGTTTTTGATGTTTTTAAGGTGCTAGAGTCTAAAAAAAGTCAAATTTGAATAAAATAAAGCATGTGTTTTCCTTGGTGAGAAATACAATGATATTATCTTTTGCTCAGCAAACAGAAGTCAACAATAAATCTCATTTATTTTTAATAAGCAAGATTCCTTATTTTCAACATGACTGTAAATAATTAGCCCAACAACAAAGTAATGTAGCATCTTCTGGGGCACTGACATTTCATAAACATCTAGTGTTGAAAGCAAAAAATATTCTTTTTTAATAAATAGGAGTACTGAAGAAATATAATCAAAATTGCTCAAGAAATTAAGAAAACTAAGAATCTCTTCACTTTTGATCATTTCAAAGGGATCAAAAGAGAACAATGAGTGTTTCTCTACAGCATCCAGTGATGAACAGAGATGACAAACCTATTATTTTATGCCCAGCTCAGTTCTTTCCCTATGTTTTCTTCTCTCTGATAGTCCAAACTATTTTGACAATTTATACCAACTGGCATCATTGTATGTGTCGTGAGGATACATGACACTGAAAACTGAAACACAATTACTAAGTTATTTTATACACAATAAACAGTTGGCAAGATAATAATTAATTTTCAGTTGCTAACAGCTTGTAGTTCCTCCCAACAAGAAGGGAGGAGGTGACAATCACAATTATATTACCATTCTCTGAGCCTTGCATCCCCACTCTCTTGTGAGCTGGGAAAGAAAATGACACGTAGTATTTTTTAAGTAAATGTCTACAATGCGAGTTTTTCCTTTGAAAATGTAGCACACAGCTCATTACCTCTAAGTGACATTAATCTCAGACACCACATGTGAGAATATACTTTCCCAAGGTGAGACTCTTTGTAACATTTTCTGCCAAACTTCATCTCAGGATGATAGCTGCTTATGCTTCTTCTAAAATAAATGAATTAATTCAAATACTGCAAGCTTCTGCTATTGCTACAGTAATCCTCAGGTTACCTGACTGAAAAGGAGAACCACAGGCTACACAAAATACATGCTAGATGATAAAAATGCAAGGTAAAATTGTTAAAGGTGTGTTCTGATTGCCAGCATTACATGACACAGGCACCCACCACCGAGGCCAAGAACCGAGAGAACTGAGGGGCTTGGCAGCACAGACCCCAGGAGGAGGAGCTGCTCCTGCAGCACTGCTCCTCTGGGACATGTGGACTCTCCCATTGCCACCAGGAGCTCGAGGATGAAGGGAGTATGACTCAAAGCATCATTGTACAGAAAACTTCTGGTATTATGGACAACGATTGGTAAAAATCTGCAAATTATGAGTGCACATGCAAGGCAGCATGAGAGAGAAAAATTAGCAGGTGCATTCAATTCCACATTGCCTGTAATCATTCCAAATAAATGAAACAGAATTTATATGCTGATAATGTAACATGTAATTTATTACTGTGAAATAGATGCATGGAAAGAAACTAGTCTTAGAACTTTGAAAACAATAAATGCTGAATTATTTAAAAATATTTCTGAAATATCAACAAGAAGTATAGAAATATCACAGGCTAATTACCTTCCAAAATGCCATCTGAAAAAGCAGCTCTTTCATTGTAGATGAAACATCTTCAATAAAAACAAACAACAAAAAAGAAAGCCCCAGCATCTGTTCTGAAAATTAACGTGGTTGTAAAATACCCCAAATTCTCCTTTATCTTTCATGCTTTTCATGCCTGCTTCAGCATATTTGAAACACTGAGAAAGTTTGTGTATGTGTAAGCTCTCACTTGGCACTACTTCTGATTAGTTTTATATACTGAAATAAAAAATAATTGCAACTATTCCTTAAACAACATTATTAAGGTATTTTTGCAGGCTGTGGTGCCCTACATGTTTTAAGTGGCCTACAAGGATACAGAGAGACCTTTTTTTTGGCTTTAGCAGTCTCCATTCTGCTAACAGTAAGGACACAATAACAGAGCCAGAAACAATTTATTGGCCAAGAGTAAATCCAACTAAAAATGCTTTTTTTGGACATGGCCAAATTACTCATAATTTCAAGTCAGATTTGGCAAAGAATTCTGGCTGAATAAAAATCCTGGGATAGCTTTTTGACTTTCTAGAAGTAATTTTCTAAAGAAAATGTTTTAACACTTTGTTCTGGGAAAGGATTTTTATTTCGAGATTGACCCACTTTAAAAAAAGATGCAAGAAATATTTTTGAAGTGAGATCTATTTTTTTCAACTAAAACAAAATTCTTTTTTGACAATACAGCCTCCATAGCTAAACACTCATATTTTGTACTCTGCTATACAGAAACTCGCTTGCAATGGTTGGTAATATAGGAAGAGAGGACAAATTATCTTCTTGGACATTATTTTGTGCCTATATATTATCATAAACCTTGTTGATACTATGATTGCATTTTCTTCCTCCAAAAGTAGCAAATTTTGCACTCCAGTACAGTTCCCTCTTCCAATCCAATCCTTATTGAAGTCTTTGATTTACTACTATGTCAACAATATGGGTATATATTGTTATTAAAAAAAAAGTGATGACTCCTTATGGTCAGAGATAAATGTTGTTGCTGCTTACATTAACCTTTATTATGCCTATATAAATCAATGGTTTCCAGCATAAGCTTTCCAGAGAAGAAGTCAAATATAATCCTGTTTATATAGCTACATGATGGATTTTACTTGAGAAGTACACTATTTTTATTAAGTCTGGAATTAAGATAGAAACTAAAAAAGTAAGAAATTCCTGAAAAAAGATGAAATATAGTGCCTGTTTTCAAGCTAAATACAATGGATCTCTTTTAGAAAAGGGCAGACTTTCTTGAATGTCAGCTGATAGATGGTTCATTTAACTCAAATTTCTATTTACATCTCAAAATAAAGTCAAATTTTGACTCCTGTAGTTTACTTTGAGCTCCTGTTTATGAGGAAAATTCGCACCTGACTTGCACAAATGCCTTCTAACAGCTTCCAAACTTGTTTACAAACGATTTTTTCTGGTTTAACTGAAGGCTATATTAATAAAAAATATTGTTGTTGCAAAGTCAAACACAAAAAAATTTAAGGATGTTAAAATTATGCTTATTTGTCCCACCTTAATTCACCCTGCTCATGTGTCCTTCTAGAAATTAATGCATTGTCATGCATTAGAGCCAGATCTTCCAAACCATAAGTCATAGGCACAGTGCTCATTACCAGGATGTGTTCTCACTGACAAACCCAGCCATCATCACAAGGACAAAGCCAGCACTTTCACACAAGATGGAGTTAATTGAGAGTCGTGTAACAGGACGATCACAAAACTCTGAAGTCTCTACCCACAGAACCTTCCAGGGGGAGAAGGAAGGAATCTCACTTCACAACATGTATGCATGTCCTGACTGTTCTTTCTTACGAAGCTTAGGAGAACTGCTTGCCAGAGTTTCTTCCCTGTTTCTGTTTGTGCAGGTTGATGTATATCAGAAGTGTGCATGTGTCAGAATCCTTTATGCACCTATTTCTGCATGCTTTGAATTGCATTCTGGGATGCTGTGAAATCAAAGGAACTATAAAATTCAAAACAGGACTGTTATTAATGATGGATATTTATGAGACTGCAAAAATAGCTGTATATATTGATGCTCTGTAGAACAGTGGAGATTCGATGTGCCCTGTCTGTCTTCTGATCCTGCTCATTGTTGACCACAGGTAATTCTGTGTGCACAGCAGCTCCACAACCAAGCTCTATCCTCAGGTTTGGGATCTTTGTCCTCCCATCTCACACTTCAAAGATAAATGTGCTTGGGTTTTTATGTTAATTTTTAATGCAATTACTCTAAGGAAAAAAAATTCAAAAAATATATAAGTAGTTTTACTGACACTCCTAGGCTTTAAATTTATAATTATCCATTCTGTATTCTTGTAGCTTTATGGCTCATGTATTTAGCCAATAGTGATGCTGAAATCACACTTGAAATAGTTCACTGAAAACATCCAAATAATAGATGATAATAAAACACACAGATTTCTTCATAGTGGCATATATCTTTCTTAAATAAAAACAACTCTTAAAAGTTTCTTGTATTAGGTTTTCTACAAATTCAAAATAAAAGTGAAGATATTAAGTATAATTAATAAGTGATAAGTGTGAGTATGCAGTTTAATGAAGCTTTTGAATGTGAAGATATTTATTCTTTCTGGGTTTTTTTATTAATGCAGCTGAATTTAAATAAGAATTCCATCTTTCAAGGAAAAACGACATTCTTCATTCATAATTTAAATATTCAAGGGAACCATAATTAAGAAAAATCACTCCACTTTCTTACTGCTGAATTAGGAGCTACTTCAAAGTCATTGGGACATAAAGTTTATGAAAGATCCACCTCCCTTAATACATATTACATTCGTGTGTTATGCTTATTCCACCAATGTCTAATAGCACTCTTTGTCTTCCCGGAAATCAGAAGCAGTGTATGTGATAAGTAAGTACAATATAAGAAAGGCTCCACATGGAAGCCAGAGGTACATTTATATCACTTTTAGGTTTGGTCCATGGAGTGTGGCACTCTGTGGGAGCTACCAATGCACAATGCCACAGTGGTCGTGCTGGTGCACTGTTTGTTTCAGTTGCAGAGAGTTCAAAATTTTTTTTAAAATAATGTACTCTTTTTTCACAAGCACAGTAAATCTAAGGTACAACATACAACTCTATATAAGAAACCTACACAACAGATATTGGAATCAACAGTACTAGAGAAATACAATTTTGTGAAAAATGTGCTTAGCACTTACCAGTGATGTTTACTAATGTGATCTCTTTCAATGATTCAGAAGAAATTACTGAGGTAGCTATTAAGATCTACTGAATCATTCATGGAACATGCTAAGCACAATTCCCTGGTAATGCAAGCTGATTTGAACAGATTAAATTTTAAATTCAAAGTGCATGTGAGCTGTAGAAGAAATTACTCAGTGCCAGTGAAGCTTAACTTTCTATAGAAAACACCAGAAGCTCATCCTTTATTTATTTTTACAATTTGGGGGAGGAGGGATGAGGAGGAGGAAAACAAACCAAGATGGTGAGAGAAAATTGAGACACCAGTAAGCTGGTGAATGTGTTTTCATAATTAAATGTTGCTTACAGAATAAAACCCAGCTGCATACAGAAATACATATAAAAATATATTGCCTTTCATTTAAATACAAAGATATCCTTAGGTAGAAACTAGGCTTCTCAAACTTCTGTGAGAGGAAACATAATACGTTATAGAGACCATTATACAGTGCATATATATTTAATATACTATCAACTGATGGGAATTTTTAAAAAATCCTACTATGCAACAAAGTATTGAATATTATAGGCTTATTTGATACACAAGGAAGACATTGCTATTTTATGGAGATGCCTCTGAAAGACAGAAAAAATATAAGTATAGTTTCTGAGCTATTAATATCTACTTGATTGAGAAATCCTAAAGGAGAATAAGAAGAAAATAAATTATATGCTACTAAACTTCTTATCCTGAGCATTCTATTCCTCTTTGTACATCTGAGGTTACTCTTGACATTCTAAATTCATTTGTGGCCTTGCAATGTTCTACTTCAAAGACAGTGAATCCATCTATGCAAAACCTTCAATATGCAGAATTCTTGCCCTACAATAACATTATTTCATAATTCCAGGTAATACTCAGCAGTAAACACAAAGGTTCATACATTAACGAGTTAACATCTCCACAGTCTAAGAATTCATTTGCATGAGCCTGTTATCAAAGTCTATCATCAAAGTCTTCCTGTGGGGCATTCTGTCTAATTAGTAATGTCTCTGACACTTAAATTTATAATCATCAGGTCAAACTATAGCATTTGCACCTATAAATTAAGCAATAAGCTCCCCAAATCAATTAATCAATACTACTAGATAGCAACTGGTACACAGTAAATTATATGTTTCTAGTGCTGCCACACATTTTGGAGTGAAAATTTGTGTCACTTTGTATCTTACTGTATTCAAAAGAGCAGGAAAGAAATATGAAGAATAATAATACACCAGAAAAGAACAGCAAACAGGAATAACATACATATAAGAAAATGCAAAAGACATTTTTTGTTAGCTCATAATTTATTCTTGAAGGATGTACCTTGAAGATATATACTCACACATTCCATGAAAAAAAAAAAAAGAAAATAAAAGAATAAACGTCACAGAGCAAAACATTAGCCTTGCAAATTTTAATTCGTATTTTTACTTCTGATGCCTTTCAGAAAGGGTAGGGAGTTATTCAGCAAAATCATGCAGCAAGAGTCCAGACACACAGAGCAAGAATTGCAAAAGCTACAGCAAGTGTGGGACAGTGATTTGCCAGCTAAATTGGAGGTTGGAAGAAAGGCTTGATGATTTATGTTCAATCTTTCTTGATCAGAGTCAGACTACACTGATTTTATGAAAGAGGCAGCTTGGGTGAGCCCATTAGATTTATCTGCCTTTTGGTGCTATGGTTCCCTGAGTCCTCCTGATGTTCAGAAGCACTGTGCAGTGTCTAGAGGGCAGAATGCCATTCCTGCTCTTGGCTCTGCTTCTCTTCAGCCTTGCCACCAGTTTCTTTTGATCACGGGTCTTCCAAAGTCACCTGCAATGCTCTCATTTTCAGATTCAATTTTATCTTCTCTCTGGAGTCTCCTGCAAATCCTAATTTGACTCTGACTTGGAATGCACATTTTGGGATCACTGTACTAAAAGATGTTATCACTACATTGTCTAAGTTAATATATATGCATAAAGGTATCAATTTTGATTCAGGATATGACTATATATATTTTTAGAATTAAAAAGAACTCACAGAACCTGGGTATTTATTTTGTCTTAAACAAGAAAATCAGTGGGTGTGCTAAGTGGCACTTATTCAACAAATGCCTGTTCATTAAAAATATAATTTTCACTATCAGTCAATTTTCTTCTGTTATTTATTTACTGTTTTCCAGATCTTGTGTGCTTCTGCACTTATTCAAGCAGCGTTCTGCAGATTATACTGAAAATTGCAGATAACAAAACCTTACTTTAGCTGACTGTACGTGTACGTTAAAAATGCATTCTTACAAAATGCTGAGTAATCTCCTTCAGTCCCCACTGAACTGTTAGGATAATGAGATTCACTAAACTCACCAGGCTTAATTAAGGAAAAAAAAAGTTCTGGCCTACAAAGTTCTTTTCTTTTCTTGTCTGCTTTGTCATCGTTTGAGTACATGGCCACCTTCTAGAGGGAGTACCTGCACAGGACTTTTGGAATATATGGAAAGGTCATACCAGCAACTACACTTCAAGCATCTGCAATACCAGAAAAGACACCTGCTACTTTTTTTCTCCTCATTCTTTGCATTCATATTGGTTGACCTTGACGAGATGTCAAATATTTTATGCCAGATAAACATAAATTATGTGTTAGGAAATGCAGAGAGGTGAGCCTGGCTGAGCTCTCACTGTAGGACACAAAAATACAGACACTGCCAAAACAAAGCAGAACACCTCTCTGCCCAGAGGTTTGTATTTGAATGCTGCATCACGTTGTAAATGAGTTTAATTTAATAAACATGTCTCAGTCTCTTAAAGTAAAAATTGTCACCCAATGAGAAAAGAAGTAGACCTAGGGGGACATGTACAGCTGACATCCCAAAAATTAAGCTATACCTTTATGGATTAATCAATGCACTGTTCATAAAAGGAAAGGCATTACAGCAGCACTGCCTGAGTTTTTTATGTTATAATAATAGGCTTGGAAGTAGAGAGAATCCTAGCCAATTATCCATGTTTTGGAGGGACAGCTTCTCCATGGCCACATCTGTAATTGAAAAGCCACAGTTGAAGAGAATTCTCCATTATTTCATTACAACAACAACAAAATGGTTTAAGATGCTGATTATTTCAATGTTTTCTGCTAGTACAACACTGCACTGTTCATGGCCTGAAACAAGACTTCACCACAGTACTGATAAATCTAGCACACAGGTTCTCACGTGTGGCACTGGGCAATAGTGAGAGATTGCTCATGTTTTTGCAGTGGGAGAAGGGGAACATGGTGACCATTGACCATCAGTCACTGCCTCAGGAGGAGAAGGACCCAACTTGATGGTAAACTATGGCAGGCATTAGGACTGGATGTAAGAATAAGAAAGGAAAAAGAAAAGACTACTGAGTTAAGAATTCTAATATATATTAATGAATGGAGAAGTGAGCTAATAATAAGCCAGTTCCCAGAAGTTCTGTCACATTTTAAGGATTCAACTATGGTGCCTGCAGCTCTACTCCAACTTGCTTTAAGTGTAAGGGGACAGAATGAGCATGAGGGAGGGAAAAAAGGCCAAGAAAATATAAATACAAAGTCACCAATATACAGCAAAGGTAAAAAAGGGAACATCTCTGAAAGTAAAATACGGTGTGTACACATTTAAAAAAGAAAATTCTTTCAAGAGAGCAAACATTTTAAATTAACTGTAAGTTGAACAGATCTAATGGATGTAAGCATTATTTCCATGTCTGTCAAGCATATTCCATCACTGAAGTTCTTTAATGACCAAGGCTCAAGATGACATTGTGTGTCACAATGTCACACTATGTACTGTAGGGAAATCAAACTATTCTCAATTAGACAAGGTAAAACATGGGCTAAGAGACCCAAATATAAAGTATTAGGACATCTCAAATGTCATACCCATTCCAACCTGAACAAATTGAACCCGTTTGTGTTGGGGTCCTTATGTCTAGGGACTATACCTTGATAAATAAATTGGAGCCAAGAGAAAGACTGACACAAGGATGGTGCATTTAATGGTCCAAGGACTGAAAGTGGCCTCGGGCAAAACACCTCCACACATATTTCTTTAAAGATGCCAGTCCTGAAAGGAGGGTGAGAAGGCATCTCCCTAGAAGAGGAAGGCAGCATAAACATATTGCAGAGGAAAAGTCAGGAGACTCCCTGTGCACATTTTCCACACAAGAGAGATTATTTGCCATAGAGGGGGTCAGAGGAAAGTTTATGCAAATCTCCAAGTTTTTAAAATACGTCACATATAAAGTTGAACAATTTTGTCCTAAATTCCACATAGTGACTTTTCCAGAGGTGACAATGAACACTGCACAAAACTCATGCTTGGCAATCCAGCTATTTAGTGGTTTAAGTATAAAAACCAGCCCTTTCATTAGCCTGTGCTGTGAAGTAAAACTTCATATGCTGTAGTTATGATCTCCATTATCAGATGTAAGACTTGTAAAATTCCTTGCCATTATTGTGCCCTCAGCTTTCCAGTATTCCCTTCTCTTTTAAGTAAAGTCAGCTACTATAACAATACTGAGAGCTTATTTGCAGCAAGGACTACAGTACTTTTCACATCACTTGTATTTCATTTTTATATTTGAAGGCCATTAAAACAACACTCGTCTTCTGCGGCTCAGGAACACATTCTAGCTAGGTCAAATGATCTCTTTTATCATACAAAGCAGACACTGTAGATAAATCAAGTCCTTCCTCTCTGTTTAAGATGCAGCTCACATTGACAGCTAAGCACCGATCTGGAGATCTAAAGATTTAGAAACCAGGGTTATTTTTTAGTCTCTCCCTCTCTCACAAAGTGAATTAGATATTAAGGTTTTAATCAGATGTTTATTCAGTGTGACTGGATTGTTTGGCTTGGTGGAATACAGGGTGCTTCTTCTTGTTTGAAAAATTAGAAGAAGGCAAAAGGAAGCAAGTTTTGTTTATGATTTTTGATTCATATTCCTTGAAGAATGCTACTTTGAATCACCGGATGATGATTTTGTACACCTAGGTATTGCCAAAACAGTTTCCAGAGCTAAAGAATAAACATTATTTTGAAGCACTATAAAATTTATGTAAAAAAAATGAATGGACTCTGAGCACTACTGGTGGCATGAATAACTATTAAGGCAGATTAAAAAATCCTAAATTCAAAGATTCAAGATTTTATTTAAATAGCATTTGACATTAAGTGCAATTTGGTGAGCATTCACTAAGTGGATTATCTTGGTCAGATGAAATAATTACAGGAAACCATATTAAACAGGCAGATTTTTAAAGGTTTTTTATTTTGTTGCTTGAATATTCATTTAGCCTACTCATTGCTGCTGGCATTCTGAAATATTCTTTGCTATTTCATGCATGTCTTTCACCTTATTATAGTTTCAGCTTCCTCTTTCATGCTTTAACTCACTTAACTAGTAAAAACTGGATTGCTCCATGCTCCCTTTGTAGCTCTTCATTGGCTTTTGTTTTTCAGTCATGCCTGTTTTCATGGGCATCTATGCAGTGCTCAAGAGGAAATTTGGTATGTGTACACAGGAGTTAGGCTAATCCTGATATGCTTCTGAGAATGTTTGTAAAACAGCTAGACAGCTTATCACTGTGCTTTTTCCTCATTGCATTTTTTTCCTTTTTAATTTTTTTTTTGTTCTGCCATGAGGTTCAGTATTTAGATTTTTCACTTCCCCATGCTGTTTGATTATCAGCTTGTTATAGAATGTGCTTCATATTTCACAAGTCTAAAAGAAGAAATGAAGATATGCATTTCTAATATTAAATTTCTATCCTCCTCCTCTAATTGGAGGAGGATAGCTGAATATAATACAACCAGAGAGGAAACTTGTAAATCAAGCACAAGGGTGTGCTGTCTTCATTTTCAATGGCAGTTGTTGCCAAGTGGATTGCAGAAAGCCCATTACTTTTCCAAAGCTGAGACTTTTTATTTTTGCTAAATCTCATACAAGCAAAGATACCTGGGATAATTATCCATTTTAATCACCATCATCCATTTGCTACATTCCTTCAGACTGTATTCTTAAAAAAAAGACAAACAAAGCACATCCTTGATCTTCACTAGGGCTTCTGACCAGCACTATAATATAGATATTAAAAAGTTGTACTTCCCTTGGGAAGTAGATGTGCATGAAAATGAACTTTGGCAAAAGCAGAAGTGTGCAAGCTTTTTCTGCAGTTCGGAGATATGCAACCCATTCACACTGAAAAAAAAATTAAAAAAAAAAACAACTTAGAAATTGAAAAAAAAAAGTAAAATCCTTCATTTTTAATTAAATGGAGGGAAAAAAAATAAACTACCTGTATGCTGATTGGGGTTGTAGGGGTATATATTTCAAGAACATCTCCATCACAGACTTCATTTGCAAGTTGGAAGAGCCCTAGACTGAGAGTACAGGATCCTACTGGGGAGTTTGGTTTGTAAAAGCAAAATCTCTAGGATCTTCCACCCATACTCTATAGGCTCTGTCAAAATCAAGCAATGTTCTGTTACTGAGCTTGTGGTTACACTATGATTTTCAAGATCCTATGTACTAGGACTAATCCATTAAAAAAACCCAACACAAACATTTGATAGCTCTGAGGGCTCAGGCATCTAATCAGAGTCAAATCCTGTTATCCTGGAGGTGTTTAATAGCTGTACAAATCTTTTTTATTATTATTTTGATCAAGAGTTGCAAGGCTTGAGGGACTCCAGTTTCCAATTTCTGACTGATTGCTTGAAACTCCACTATATTGACAGTCTAGTTGTTTGATGTTTGTGGATTATGCAGCAGGCAATGGCAGTGCACACTGCGTGGATAACCTACCGTGAAGTTCACTCTCAGAATCTGTGACAGAAGTGGGAAACAGCAATGGGCATGAGAATACAACTATAAATTAAGTAACATTAAGTTGGTTACACAAAGTAACATAGACAAGGACTCTGCCTTCTCCAAATCCTACTGCTTTCTAGCAAGTTGTTTCTGTAGAGTAGGAAAACAGTGGTGTACTGGTTTGGCTTTTTTTTTTTTTTTTGGGAGTGTGGTGGGAGGAGGGGGGGATTTGAGGACTGGAAATTGATCTTCTTCATTAGTGATTCTCACCTTTCTCCAGTGAGGATAATTCTGCACTGGCATATTGCTATTTCATCATTTGGATGAATCCTACATGATTAGTTTTTAGTAAGTCTTCATGAAATCTAAATCTTTAATCATCATTGATGGCTTTCTCTGAATTCCTTCCAATTTTCCCGTGCCAGAATTCAAACCTACTCCTTGCAGCACTGCAAAACGAAAGGACAGCTTGCTCCTAAGATCTCTGTGTATTAATACAGGATGATCCAGTAGGAAAGCTGTTAGACTGGGCACAGTTTCTGAATACTTGGCCAACAAAATGCAGACTGTGACTTACATTTGAATTCTGATGCATAAACTCTCTAATTAGAAAATATGAGGCATTCAAATGTTCCACTTACACCAATGATAACTAAATAGAAGAAAATAAGTGAACAGCAATGAATTACAGTATATAATGTTCTATCACACAAAGATTTCTGTCAGTTGAATGCTGATTCTCATTCACAGACCTTTTCACATGAACGGCACAAATCCTTAAAGGAATCAGCTAGAAGCCTCTGTCTATCATTAAAAAAATGACAATATACTTCCATCCCAATTGCTAACTGTATGACATCCCTTACACTTCATCTTCTTTTGAAGCTCTAAATGAAATACCTTGTCAGAAATCTACATGGCTATGGTTTCCCATGCTCAGCAGGGAGCTGACTATAGTAGTTCAGGTGAATCACAAGGGAAAATGCGGCAGCTGAGCTGAAGCTGCATTAGACTGTAAGTCAATTCTGGTTGGCTGCTGTTAATTTGAATTTTGTGTTAATAATTTAAGCAGTAAGCTTTATCTCACAAATGTCAAGTACAGAAATGGACAGGCATTGAGTGAGCATCTGTGAAGTTGTGATGTTGAGAATGTACAATGTTGAGACTTGACATCTTCTGAGAGAATAACAAAAATAACATAATTTGTACAGCAGGTCACTACAGCCTTCCTTCCACACTTACCTTTGGCAGCATCAAGGGCATGAGGCAACGTGGAAAAAATAATATCTCAATGCCAGCCACTCTATGGTGGAAACAAGCAGAGAAGGAAGGACAATCCACAGCACCCTCACTTATCCTGATAAACATGCAGGATGTGGAATGACAAGAGATATTTCTAGAGAGAGGCAAGAGCTGTTTTCTTTCCTCTGCTATGCACATCATTGAAAAGGAAGCATTGCAGTTTTGATCTGAGTGCTTCTGAGCTGAAAAAAGACCTCTTTGATGTTAGTATAGATGCAGGCATCCATGTATATCTACTCTATCAGGATAATCTGTCTTTCCTTCCTGTAATCTCAGTTGAGCAAACCACTCTTTCCAACAATGGCGAGCAAGTGCTGAAGTTAATACGTGTATAGGTCTTGCTGAATTAAATGTTAAGCACACAATTAAATGCCTTTCTGACACTAGATATAAGCATTCCTCAGGCGACAGCAAGGGGTGCAAAAGCTCCTGGAGCATAACAGCAACTACAGAGCAGACTTCCTTGCTGCAAACAGCTTTGGGGAGTACTCTTTTCCTTTTATCCTCAAAGCAAACCCATGCTGTTTATGCAGCTTTTCAAAGACAGACTATTAGTTCTTGTATTTGCAATATAGCTGATAATTTTGTTAAGCAGTGGGCACAAGATTATATTTGAGGTAACATACAAGAGCTAGATTATACTGAGATGTTTGGGCAGGAAAGTAATTCTTTCATTTGGTAAAAAAATGAATAATTGTAACCATGGATCAATCTCCTCTAAGATGGGGAAAAAAAATTAAAATTGCAGAGATGTCCCATAAACAGTTAAGTGAAGCCAACTTGCTATTATACCATGAACATAACTCATCTCAAGCTATAGGCTGGATGTCTTGTAGTATTTGCCTAGTCCCATAAATGTAACTGAACATCTCCATCACTGTAAAAAACTTTTAAAATATCACCACTCTACCACTCTTGTTGCATATGAGAGTGACCATAATGCCTTTATTCTTTAAAAGGATGAATAAAATGTGCTGTTTATTGAAGTGACATAGGGACAGACTGTCTCAGCCACTCAAGTGAAAAGATGACCAGCATAAGAAAAATGAACATCACATTAATAGTTTATTAACTCCCTTGAGATTGCTTCACAAGCCACTGGTCAAAAGTCCTCATTACTAATTCAGAATTTTTCTTGCAGTTGCCTGAAAATATACAAGTCCCAAAATACAGAACAAACACTTACCTTTTTCATATTCCATTGTTAGTACTTATTTTTTCTTTAAAGCATATCTAAGATCTCTTATTTCAGATATATATTCTTATGGTATCACACCACACCATCTACAAGGGTGTAGCTCACTTTCTTTATAATTGCAATCAGGCATAATGAAGCCATGGAATAGATTGCACAAGATTTGTGCACAATGTTTTTATGCTACTAATTTACTTCTATATAACATAAATATACATATGAGTATGATTTAGCTAAATACAGAATCCATGCCTATATTCCTTTAAATAAGATGAGGAAATTTACAAGGCTCATTTGCATACAGGGTACAAAAAACATACTTCTTATGAAAGGAAATAATTTATGTTCTTTTACCTAGAGTAGTTGCAGAGAATGCTTTAGTATGCAGAGGAAAGGTGTGTTTTCCCCAGTTTTTAGAGGCAATCGGTATCTTTAATTAGATAGCTGACCTTTAAAATTTTATTTCTTTTCCCCAGCTGCATCAGATGCACACCACTCTCATAATTACTTTGCCCTGCAGACAGCTCTTTTTTTTTTTTTTGGTCCTTGATCATTCACAGCTACAAATAACAACCAGAACAGTACAAGTAACAAGTGGTGAAAAAATATGTATGCAAAATTTAGAGGAATTATGCTGGTGAATTTGATTTGATTTTTCAATGTCTTCGACATGGAGTTGAAGCGTTGCACCCCTTTATATTCTAGCCATACATGTGAGGGCTGTTTGAGAGAGGAAGAAGTACATGCTACTCCATACTTTCTCACCTATCTTCTTAATAATTAGGGAAGTATTAGATGTACACTCAGCTATTAGAGTAGTTTGATGAGACATAATTCATAGTCTAATAAAAAAAGTCTTGATGTGTTTGTTTTTTTCTTTTTTATACTCTATGGAATTGGCATAGAAATATATCACCCAAAGTATATATGGGAAAATTCACACAAAAAACCACCTTTTTTTTTCCAGTGGTGAAACCTCTTAGAAAGCAGAACCATACAAATCTCTGCCTATTCACATTGCATTTGCTGAAACATCAATTAATACAAACTGGAGGCAAATAAGCTAAGAATGTGTTTAAGAAGAATGAAGGCAAAATACATTTTCAGTCAGTAATACATGAAATTATAAAAGGTACAGGAAAATAAAACTTCTTAAATTACAGAGCTACTGGAAATTGAACAGCTTTTAGAACTCCTTTGAAGGCATCCACTGAGGATAAATTCTTAAAGGCACCACAAAGCATCCAGAAGAAACCAATTTTGGTTAGAGCAAGAAAATCTCATTGCAATGAGTCATTGCTTAACTGTCTGGGAGAAGGGATACTGTGCTTTAGAAGGAACATCAGGGTTTGTGTTTCCTGACTCTAAGACAACAAGCAGCTAGCTCTCCAGCATCAGAAAGCTATATTCCAGGCACAAATTCCTCCTTGTGCTTTTACAGAGCTGGGACCCAAGGTGGCAGTGTTACCTTCTGGGATTGCCCTCTGCATCCCAGAGGGGAGACACAAGTACCACCAGACAGGACTCGGCAGCCTCCCACCAACCGCTCGGGATAAGGTGCCTTTTCAGGGAGCTGACGTGTCCCTCCGATACAGCAAGAGGCATGTTTTCTGAGAGAGAATTTTGGACTCACTAATAATTTTTCAGAAGACACACCGATTAGAAAACTTAAGAAAATTATTAGGCTGGGTGCCATTGTGAACAAAGAATGGGGCGATGGGGGATGGAGCGGGGCAGAAAGATAAAGCCCATTTTCTTAAAAGCAAGCTTGGCCCTGCATTTAAATAAAGCCACCATTTATTTTCTTTAAAGTATGTCGTTATCTTGCTAACAAGCTTACACAACGGGTAAAGAAAAACTAAAAACACCTTTAAAGTCCACTGTGAGATACAACTGCGAATCATCAAGATTACTTTTTATAAAAAGGCACTTTCGAGTAAATCTGCCTGGACCTGGCATTGTTTTTCCATCCAAACTTTAGTAAAGAATTCAGGCACTATGTTCTTGCTCTGAGTCAAGAGTTGTTTAAAATTATTTTAATAATCTGCAGCATCCTTTTTTGTTTGTTTGTTTGTTTATGGTGTTCACAGTATGGAAAGAGAGGAAAAGTCTGGTCTGTAAACCATCACAGCATATATCATCAGCTCCACTAAACAAGCCAAGACAGACCGGGCAAAATTCAAAAGATAGCTCAGCATCACAAGAAAGCTTGAAAACAGAACTCAGGAGCTACTCTGTTTGACTGCCCTGAAATCATCATGGAAAACTGTCTGTTCTGGAAAGATAAAGCAAACTGTGTTACTTCTACTCAATGTTAATTCAAGCTAGGTGGGAAATATAGAAAACACCAATATGAAGAGCCCAGCACTAATGACAGCATCACTTTAAAAAATTTCAACCACCTTTAGCATCTATATTTGAACTTTTCTTGCAAATATTGGAAAGGAGGAGGGGGAGTGACTCACCTTCTGAGAGTTCCCATTTTCTGTGTTTGCTATTCAGAGATGCTAGACAACAAATACAGACTAGAAACCTAGTTTATAATTTTTATGCAGCTATGCTTAGGCCACCTGCATTTCTACCTACATTTTAAAAAAAATTAAACCTGAAGGAACACAAGGTTTAAGAGGACAGTTCTCCAATATGCAATAAAAAGTTTGTTGATGAACCTGATTCGTTTATAAAAATTGATTTTATAAAAGAATCAGATATAATAAAAGAGATCAGAACTGCTATTAGTAGTAATTCTTTCATCACTGGCAGCCAATAGCAATACTGTCAAATAAACAAGATTTTAAATTAAAATCTAGTTTTTTCTTGGAGATGTAAAAGGTATTTGTCTCAAAAGCATTTGTTTAAAAATATATTAATATACCAGGTGAAAGGTATTATTCTGGAATCTCTCATTTTTAATTTTACTTTTTAGTGCCTGTTTTAAGCTACTAATAAGTTTCTAACATATGAGAAAAAACAGAGCAAATTTAGCACACCTGCAATCTGTATCCTACAAGGGAGGAATCTCTGGAAACACTTTATTATCAAAACCAGTTCTCCATTAGCACAGAGAAATGAGCTATTTAAAACTAGGAAAACAGACTTCAGAAGAAGAAACTGTGATTTTTGTTGCTTGTAGTGAAAGTACATATTGCTCTTATAATTACAGAAATAATTACTATAAAATTGCTTATGGTTTTTGTATTACTTATGACGCTAATAACGTTTTATCTTTTCCCTCTGAAATCCTCAAATTTTTGTATTTCTTTAATCCACTAAGAATGTCTTCTTTTTTAATTGAATTAGCTCTGTAAATACCACTTTCTGTCACTTCAGTAAAGAACATCCTAAATAAAAAAAAGAAACAAAAGAATTATATTAGTATGATTTTCACACAGAAATGAGCTTAGAATAGCTACCAGCAGAAGAGGAATTTGTATATTTTTTTTTGTTATTTTGTAAGTATATATTGCTGTGTCAACAACATTGTGCAATTTTTAAAAATAGCTCTGTTAGTAGTAAAGAAATGTTAAAAGGTATAGAAAACCTATAATTTTCTTCTAGTGTTTTTTCCTGTGTGTTTTTTTTTTGTTTATTCTTCATAGGTTATTTTGTTGTTGTTGTGAGAGGTTTTTTAAGAAATCAGGTGCTTTTAGCAAATGCTTCCTGTTATGTTTGAAAATTGGAAAGAAATGTCAAAATATTCAACAACCACAGTTGCAGCATGATGCTAAGACTACTTCTGCTTCAAGTATCCGAAAAACAAATTGTAAGAGTAAGTTCACAACATTTGAATTAGATCCTCAAAGCTGCAAAACCTTTGCACACGCCTACACCTATCAACATGGGAGCATTTGTGTTGCCAGCACAGACAGACTAGATGGTGACAATGGAGCTGTATCAGCTGCCTATGAGCCAAAGGCTGACACACTGTATTTCTTTCAGATGTTTTCAACAGTGACAGACTAAAGAAGAGCTAATATTCCAGAGCCCTAGACACCCATAAAATTGATGGAGAAAAGGATAATTGCAAAGAATGTGTTATCAGCAAAATATGCATTCCAGTTTGAAAAGGCACAAACATTGTCAGCATTCAGCAGGTCACACACTAATGAGATTGCCTCTACCGCTGCACATGATAGGGGAGCAGAGCAGTTCTCTAATTAGGTTTACTGACTAGGGGCCTATACTGTCCTCTCAGCATCTGCAAGCTGGGAATGCCACAACCTTCTGCACCGAATGGAAGTGAGCTTTCTGCCTTACCCCCCACGTAAACAAAACAACTATAAGTCAGGAGCATCTCCATCACTTCATCCATTCATTCATGAAGGGTAGTTACTTCAGTCTGTCATTTTTACAAGCCTTGAAGTTACTGGAGGCAAGCCTTAGGTAAGTCACATGTATATCACTGACAACAATAACCTACTTGATAATATTTACTAAACTTTTCTCTTGCCTGTTGTCCAAGTCTTCCTTACTAAGAGTCATAATGAATTTATACTTAAGCAAAACTGCTTCCTATTGCAACATACTTACTGATAAAATATATTCAGAGAGCCCATAATGTCCATGTCTCATTCAGCCTCTTGTCTCCAAGAGCATAAAAAATTAAACAGACAGTGACTAGACTACTTTACATGAAAATCATGCTTGCAGTTGCAAACCATATCAGCCCTATATCCTGTGACCATATTGACACATACTAGTACTTGAACTCAGGTGGAAATTCCGATATTCAGATCCTTCTGTGCAGGCAGCAGTGTCCACCAGACAGGACCTGTTGGGCAATAAATCCTTTGGCCTCTATTTCAAAGGGCACAGCATGACACTTGTGCCAGTAACTGGTTAAAGCTACCCAAACTGGCTCCATTAAGACTTTATTATTATATAATTGTGCTGACAGGAGCTTGTGGTTTACACTGAACTTCATACAAGCCACAGGAATGGCAGCATAGCATATCAGTGTTACCTGAATTTTGTCACAAAACTTGCATTTCAATAGTATTTACTTCTGTCAAAAATCAGCTATTTGGTTTAAAAATCTCCTCACTAGTTTCTGCATTATGTGCAGAGAGCTGTCAGAGAGCACAGCCTGGTACATGGAAACCTAAGCAACGAATTTCTGAGGAATCAGCACCTTCAACTTTGGTCTTTGCTAATGTGATAATGCTATTTTGACAACGCTCTTTTAATACTACTAAATATGTTGTATGATTTTATATAAAAAGATATGGCAACTAGGATGGTACTGATTTATATATAATTTGTAGTCCTGAAAAAGCAAATTTTTTTGGTCTCTCACCTGCAAGGTACCAAAAAGCAGTCAGGTAACACCAGACTGGATACTAAATCCATGCATAATGTACAGCAGTGTCAGGAGAAGAAGAAAGTACTGCTGCTCAAGTTTACTAAATAATTACATGTTATTAAACAGCTTCAGGACACCAGTTCTCCTTACAGGTTTTTGAGGGATCCTCCTAAGTACCCTGCTCTGTCTTATGCTAGAATTGCTAAAATATGCCTCTCTGGATTAAATTCTAAATATTTATTAGTGGAAAAATAAATTCACAGTGAGATTAAAACAGATTGAGAATTGTGTCAATCAGTTTCAAGAAAGTTTAGCTGGCATAGAAAATAAACAAGCGCAGCCACAGTCTTTGTGAAGCTTGTGATGCAAGTAGCGGCAAAAAAATTAGATCCTGCTTTTATTTTATAGAAGCAATAATAGTATTTTTTAAATTATCAAGAACATTATGTCATAATAGCTAATGAAAAAATAAGCATCCAAACCTGACATTTAAAAATAAATGGAAAGTACTATCAATTCATTTTTAAATGAAATTGGTCATGTATGACTTCATGGCAACCAAGAGATTAATTTCACTCATAGGGATTATCTGAAATGAGTTTTTCAATTAACGGTCACTAGCTGAATAAATCCCTGAGGAGACCTTAGTCTGTGTTATACTATACTGCAAAAATAAACTTGGCAAAAACTGAAAAAACAGAAAGACAAAGGTCCTCCTTGGTTTATCAAAGGAAACCTATTGTCTGTGAAAGCCTTTCTTTTACTAATTGTAATTTAGAAACTGCTGTACAAGCTCTTCAATAAAGAATGTGGCTACTTCCTAGGTACTATGATTTTTTTTAAAAAATAGGCTCCTCTCAAGTTTCAGTTCAAACTTGAAAATAAAGAACTTCTGTTTCCACACAAATCTCTCATAAGAGCATCAAATTAACATCAAAGGCTTACAGAAAGGGCACTGGAAGATGTGAACCCAATTGAACAGCTGTGGTTGCTCTGCAAAACCCTGTAGCATATACTGAATAGAAATAGCCCAAATACATATTCCCTTTCAACCACATCTTGCCTAGGTGTAACTTCCACTCAGGTTCCTTGGAGAGAAAGTCTGCTCAGTATTCCCAGTCTCTGCAAGCACTAAGATCCATCTAAGAGTTACAGTGTGACCTCCCAAGCATCCTCCTACAACTTCTGAATATTTTTATTGTCAGCTGGGTTCCAAAATTAGCTTGTTTTTAAATCAGGTATTCTCCTTAAGTAGGCAGCTCAAAACCCAGATGCAATTGGGAAAGGTAACCAGGAAAAAACCATGATACCATGCTGCTGGAGGAAGAGTTTATACATTTTCACAACTTCAATGCTAATAATGACTTGCCATTTTCCTCCTTTGCAGCCTCAGGTTCACCAAGCCTCAGGCTTCAGATTTAACATTCCTCAGAATATGTATTGTTTGGGGTGTCATTATGGATACCTCATTTAAAAACCTTCAAGATTAGTCCTTAAATACAATTTTGAGAATGTAATTTACTGGATTGCATGAACAATGCTTTTGGAACCTTCCACAAAGAGCAAACATCCACTTCCTTGCCGTTTTATCCCACCTCCCCATCTCATTCTCTGAATTTTCCTGTCTTGTTTCCATTCACTTGATCTCCTCATTCCACTGTTTGCCAGTAAGTGGACCATTTACAACAGATAGTTCTGAAATGCTTAGAATTAATTGTAGGGTAATTCATGGGTAACAGAAAGTACCTCGTCTAAGAACAGGAGAAAAATAATGTACTATTGAAAAAATTACAAAGAAACACTCCATTTCAAATTGCTGAAAATTACAAATGTTCTTGACAGACATTAGGATAATTTCTAATAATTTTCATTAAAAATAACTCCCTTTTTGAAAGGCAGTGCTACTGTTTCCTGAAGGTGATCTAAATCCACTGAATATATTGACTGTTCAGAACAGTCCACAAAAGCAGTCACGGTCTTTACTGTGCTTGTTCACGGAAGAATCTTGTTTAGCCCCTCCTGAAAAAAAAGTCTATGTTGTGAAGAAAATAATCCTCATAAAAATTCTGTAAGTGTAAAGGATTTACTAGATTTCTTTAAGAGAATTTAATAGGAAGAGAGTGATATGGGTCATTCTACCATTAGCACTATTGGAAATAAAATATGACCACATTTATTTTTTCTTACATATATATTTTAATAAGGTACAGAGTTAAATATTGATATATTGATTTTAAAACACAAAATTAAATAAAACCACTTATAAATACTCGTCTTTTCAAAGAGCATGTGAAGCAGGGGAAATGTTATTTTTCTGCAAAAGATATTATTAAAAGGATAAAAATCAAGTATAAACACCAGTAACTGGCATCACCCTTATTAGTTAATCTGCGATTACAAGCAGTTGTAAACACAGATGTGATTTTCCACACAAAAAAAAAAAAAAAAAAAAAATTTCCTTTAATGTGTATGTCTCTAAGATAAATTTGGTAACAATTAGTGAAAATTATTACATTCTTAATAAGCAGAATACTTAGGCACTCAGACAGTATTTATTATATCTTAAGTTTTAAAATATTTTTAAGTTGCACTAAGCAATTGAGGCTTAAGCATACTTTAATTATATTACTAATTCTGGGCCCCAAACATCAAGCTTCAAATTCTTAATTATGCAGTCATATAGAAAACCTCCTGTCAATTTTTCAGTATGCCAGAAATCATTTTCCAACTATTTGTTAGTCAACTGCAATACCTTTCATGAGCTTTCACATTGCATATTCATATACAGCATTTAGTAGAAAATGTACTCTTTAAAACTTATCAATTAATTTGCCAGACTTTAAATGTCAAAACTGTTATTCCCTGATGTCAATTCCAATAATTAAAAATAAATAAAAGCCACATCAAGTGCACATCCTTAGCAGACATTCTTGTCAACCAACTCTACAAAATTTCCATTAACTGAAATACAGGAAATCCTCTGACATTTCTTACAAAGCTTACTTCCTTCCCCTCTCAGCTTTTCAACTTTGATATACTTTCAACAATTCCTTGAGAAGCTGTCTGTGAACTGTCTGAAGTGGAGATTTTAGTTATGATGTCAACACATTTCAGAAGGCCACGCATTCATCAGCAAAGGGCGACGTTATCTTTGTATGAGTAGTGGGCTCCCCTTTAACCAATTGGTAACCATTGAATTATCTTGAATATGCATCTGTGATCTGTTAACTTTAACAAATTAAACTCCTAAGAAGCCAATAAATTGCAATAAATTACTTTTTTTTCTTTGTTAAAAATGATGAGCATAGATCATCTATAGCAGCAGTCATGAACATATGTGAGACTACACATGTAAATGTACATTTATGCCATATGTGTTTGAGTTCCAGTAATATCCTGGGGTTTGTGCAACAAGTTAACAAACATATACTTATCTCTTCTTAATTATCTATAGGACCCTGCTTCTTAAGATAAGTAAAAGATATTTATTCTTAAACATATGAGTATCTCTTCTTAATTATCTTCAGGACCCTGTTTGGGCAGAGAGGGTGGATCTATGACCCCCAGTGATCACTTCCAACCCGACCCATTCTGTGATTCTGGGAAGTGATAATCTGAACAGCTGCCTAAGACTACGAGGCTTTTTAATCCTTTAAACAGTGTCACACTTTCACTGCATATCCTGACAGCAAGAGGTTTCAGTGCTCTTGCTGCAAGTCCTAGTTCGTGCATTAAAGAAAACAAGAACTTTCCTACATAATTGAAAGTTTGTGTTTAAGGATTTGTAAGCAAAATTGGCCTTTTTTTCTGGAAGACTAGTAATGTTGGGGGGATTGTTCTCACTAAGTGGTATTGCCAGTAGTGGTTGGAAGATATGAGTAGGTGCAGACAGGAGCTGAGGTACCATAATGGTACCATGAAAAAGAGCAAAAGGAGTGGGGTAAGTTGTGTTTGGCCATATGGATTAGAAGTATGACAGCAGCAATAGTGAGTCCTTTGCTTCCATACAGAACAATCCTGAAAGGCAAATCTATCAACTACAATAAAGCAGAAATCTTTCTCTGGAACTGAATGGTGCAGTGTAATGTAATAATACACAGAAAAGCAAAGCATGAAGTCTGGAGCCTGACTCCACTGCTATGCTATTTAAAAAAGGTTGAGTGTATAGTCCTATAGCATGAATCTAATTCCAAAAGACAGCTATATTGTAAAAGAAAGCACATTTCTTTTATCCCAAGTAAACTTAAACACTTATTAGCCAAATGAATAGACTAACATGCTTCTTAGAGAATGACATACAGCATTTCTGTAACTCCAAAGAACCTGCTAAAACAGTTTATAATAATAAAATAAAGGACTGCAACATCATGCAGATACATGATACAGACGCCTGATGCAAAATAAAATTGCCATAATCTACCTTAATTCCATCTCTACATGATTAGCTTCATATTCATGATACCATTTCTTTAACACAGTTTTACTGCATTTGACACTGTCCATTCCACAGCAGCCCTTAGGACTGAACAAAGCTAGTGAATGGTATGGGCACAGCACGTTGGGGCTGAGTAGGCAGACTGTAAGCAGAGACATATTTTCTATTTCAGATAGGAGACTATTCCTATAAATGCTGATGCATTTACTAAAACTTGTCACAAGTGTGAAAACTGCAAAACAGGCACAGGATTGGAGCCTAAATAGCTATGACATGGTTTAGGGACAGGTTTAGTGGCGGACTTGGCCGTGCTGGGTCAACAGTTGGATTCAATGAAGTTCGAGGTCCCTTTTGACCTTAACAATTCTATGACAGAGAGGAGAAAAAGTAAAAAGGAGATTTAAATTTTTTTTTCCCCTATTTCACCAGAAAAGAGCATGCACAGATCTAAACATGTACCACAAAATCAGGGAAGTCTATGGGGCAGGTAAGATTTGAACCCAGATATCTTTTCAGTTCCTTAGTCACAGGTTTGTTTTCTTGAGCTGTAAACTACTAATTAAAGCTTGGGATAAATCCATTACAACACTGCATCCAAGAGCATATTCAGCATTAGCAAGCTAACTTGAAATGGGTACACCTTAGAAATATCTCAAATAAACTATTGAGAAAGAGTCATTATCTTTCCCAGTATCATTACATAAAGACAGATTTTATTTTTTTAGTGTTGTGATGCAGTAAAGAACATTTCAAAAATTAAAACAGCTATTCAACCATCATTTTAAATCTCACTAAATATCAAATTGCTTCATCTTTAATTGGATGCCTACAACACAGCATAGCCTTTTAACACTGAAAACTGGAGACAGCCCTGACGTAGCCTGCAACTCAGCTGTCTGTGCTGTACATGATGAATCACTCCCTATTTTCAGCAGCTTTCCACACATTGAAACTTGAATTCATAAATTCACATTAGGCAGTTAATGGGACAGAATCGGGGTTGCTATGGCAACAGTGTGATTGTGCCCTATCACTTAAGTGAGAAAATGAACACTAGTAATTATCACCAAGCAAATGGTATTTTTGTCTTTTGTATACAGTATCTTTTCAATGTTTTACTTCAGCTAATGAATGGATTTGTGATTTTCTACAAAGGTAGAATAAAAACCAGCCAATGTATCACCTGATATCATACTAAAAATTAGTCAGAATACATCACCAAGCAAAGCTCATAGGACTTATGTATTTGCAAACAATGTTGACAAGATTATAATGACATTAGGAAACTACATTTCTGAGTTCAACAGCAGGATGCATCAAAAGAAATTCACAGGGTGAACAAACACTGTCTCAATGATGCTTTCAATCTGAAATCAAGATTACCTTCATGCCATGAAGCCCAAATGGTCATAAAGAACATACAACACTGAATTTTCTCATTAGGGTTGCAACCAGTATTCTGTATTGCAGAAAAATACAGTCAAGAACCCTTAGTGCACTTGCTTTCTCGTCTGAGAAGGTCAGACTACCCTATTAACACCTCTTGTACTTAAAAGGACAGATGCAAGCAGAATACATCTGTACTGATATTCAAAAACTAAATATTGCTAAAGTCATAGTTTTATGCTCTCTGTTACAGTTCTTTTTATTGATCCCATGCATAATTTAGAATCTGCAATGCTTATTTTAATATGCTAAGAAAAATGATATGTATATGTTGACATTTAAAGTCTCTACCTCCCACCATTGATCTGACTCCCCTTTAACCTCCAGGAGTCTGAAGACATGTTCTTTTACCCACTTAGCAGTAGATAATTTGAAACTGCCCCTATTTTCATGGCTGTTGAGTAGACCAGCTCCCATTTTTATCTTAAATAAAAGAACAGACTCTCATTCTCTGAAACTGCCAGTGACCAATATGTCTTAGTTTAAATAAGCATAGTGGTGTAACCTGCCTTCTGTCTGGCAGAAAATTCAGGAATGGTTATTCAAAGAATTTTTAAAGGGCCTATCATCAAATACTCAAAACTGAAACATATAGCATATCTTTAAAGTTCTGAATTTTCATGATAATATGATAAACTTCCTTATTCCCATGAGTTTAGGGATGGTAATAGAGGCACAAATCCAAAGACAGATATTTAGATTAGACGACTTGGTCATGACCTAACTTCATAGTCACTGCTACACCAAAAGGTCGATCTGCCTCTGACAGGAATGAAAGATCCTAAAGTGTACATGGAATTGTTCTTCTACCTTTACAGTCTCGCAGACTCTTAAGAGTCCTAAAAGACTGAATTAAGACTTCCTGTCCCACAGTGAAATCAACATTCCATAAAATATAGATAAATCTCAGGAGTATCTGAAGAAACAAGAAAAACGTTTGAGTGATACACAATATAAAAAAGAATAAGAGAGCATGATGCTACACAGAACGAGTATCTCTGCTATGTCCAACACCGTAAAATAACTGTTAGAAAGTTGTTCATCAGTGATTTTAGTGCATTATATTTTTTATATTTTTCATAAAATAATAAGTTTCTAGATAGCATAAGGTGTGTATGTTGATAAGCGTGAGGTAAGGGAAAATTTAATTTTTGTATCTCGGGAGTCTGGAGAAAAACAAAAAACCAAAACCATACTAACCAGGTAGTCAGAGATTAACACATTTCCCAACTTCTCACAATATCCAGTTTACTGAACATTCCTATCAAGCTGAATTCAGTACATATACATCTGTATACTCAAAGGTGAATTTCCATTTAACCAGGACTTGTTGGGTTTATTAAGTAGAGCTTAGCTGCAGCTGTTCTTTTTTCTCTCACCCAAAATTTTTATCTTCATGCTTGCAGGAAATATTTTTCTTCAGATTTTTAAGCAAAGTAATGTAATTTGCAGTTCTAAGCACGGCTGGGAAGTTAAGGAGATTTAAGGACTACATTTTGGATCATAATCTCTACTATGCGACTTTATGATCAGTGGCATTTTCTAGCCTAGACTGCAATTCCCACGATGTCAGTAGAGGCACAGATTTTGGCTCTAAGCACTCTTCATTATGGACTTTTTCCTCAGGCAAATTATAGTAGTTGGTTGCTATTCTTCTGTGTATTTAATGATAAAACCACAGCCACTCAGAAAGGCAGATGATATGAGCTGAATTCTAATGTAGAACATAAGCAACATTTTGTAGATAAGAAAGAAATAAAATAAAGTTGTGGAGTCCCCTGTTTCTACCTGAATACAATCATCCTTCAGTATAGAGCTGTATACTGTACTTCATTCCATTCATAAAACTAAAGAAAACTTTATCTCAGTACTTTAATGAAAAATGGCAGAACTATTATATTCTGATCTTTCAGAGAGGTAACATTCCTATTTACTGCTCTGAAACCAGTGGTCTTGAATAAGTTACTGATTTATATAGTCTTCATGCTTTCCTCCCTCCAACACATGATCAGTGGTAGAGCACAGAATTGAAGGGGTTTTTTTCTCTACAAATATAAGTTTTTCTCACATAAATGATTTTACTAAATCACAGAACAAGTCCAAATATTTACCAGAGTTTCACCAAAAGGACAGTTACACACACATGATTTATAAAATCCCTCTTCATAGTGACCTCCCAAAACTTACTCCCAAACCAAACAGCCTAGGTGGGAGATATCTTCTATTACACTTTTGAGAAATTATTATACAGCTGTTATCTATCAAATCCTGACAACCTGCATAAAATAAATTATCTAATCACTTACTTTAAAAGAAAAATCACTGATAGCAATCTTACTGCTAAACACAGAGATGTACATTTATTTATACAGGGAAAGGTTTTTATACTGCATTTTCTGCTGCTTATAAATTGTGAGCAGACACTTTATGAACTTACTTTCTTCATAAATCTTCATTAAATAATTTATTAAAAAATAAAAACTTCCATTTAAAGAATACAGTTGGCTAGGAAATGATGGTACAGCTATAAATAAAAATTATTAATCATCTGTCACTTGAGAGTATGCTGACCAAATTTACTGTCAGTGTCACAGATAAATTTTTGTGCATTTTATTTCTTTGAACAGGAATTGTACTGTGAAAGCAAGCACAATAATGAACAATGGTCAGGACTTCATTTACAGTAGGAAGGCAGAGAAAGAGAGTGTCTGAAAACAGATTAGTGTCTGTGTAATCTCAAAATTCCCTTTTTCATATAGCCACTGATACGTGTAAAAATTCAGTGCGAATTTATAGCTTTGTGCTACCAGGGTTTACATCAAACCAGATATGATCTGTCCTTCCATAAGAAGCCTAACTCCAAAGGACCTCACATTGTCTTCCCATGCTCATTTAAAACAAAAACAATGCATGCCCATGTCTAATCCAAAGTGCCATCTTTAGATGATCTCAGACTACACAGGTGAATATAGATTCATAAATGATATTTTCTTTTATTTATTCATATCTGGATCAAATATTTAAAATTTATTAACTGTTCTGATGTTCTTAAAAAACTGCTGGTTTTTTTTTGCATTTCACCTCAACTGGGCTTGAATCAGGGCTGACTTAACCATCTGTCTGAAAACAAGTCATTTGTAATCGAAACCAAAGAACATTAAGTCCTCCCTTTCTCAGCAGTTCCTAAAACTAGGACACACTGACAAATGTCCAGATCCTCCCCCATAATTTATTCTAGGCTAACAGAAGCGCTCACCTCTAAAGATGACATAAGTGTATATTTAAAAGACAAAAGCAGAGAGGGTTGTAGAGGAAGTACCACCATTCAGGGACAACTGGGTTTTGATATTTAGGATAGTGTAGTGTGAAACATATTTGGGTTAACAAGTTTTTGTTGTACTCGAATGGGCTTAAAAGTTAGCAGAAACACACTCTACCTTTTACAGAATTGTCTCTCCCTAGACAGAAACTGGTACAGGGAACAAGCATCTATTCTTTTCTAATGCAAATTTTGTTGAATTTATCCCTCCGAGATTTTTTTTTTCTGAAGTTTGAACCATTAAAAAATATTGAGCAACATGGACAACTTTTAATTCCACAGCTAGGATTTTGACAGAAACAAAGTTTACACCAATGCAAACACTTCTGAAAATGCCATGTTCACATATTATGTCTTAAATACTGAGAAAAGCCAATGAAATCACTAAGTGAGCAACACTAAGAGCACTTACTCTCCCTTTTTACATAAACATCATGTACAGTTCTGTGCCAAATACATGTTGTCCTGCCACATTAGATGCGTGCAACAGACACAGTTGACATCTTTACACACCCACATGTACTTTCACTTACATAACAAACAAAATCTCAGTGAGTTTAAGAGTACTTACCATAGCTACAAGTAGAGAAATGTGCATAGATCAAGCATATGCCCACAACATTCCTATATTCAAGCAAGTGCATGTGATGAAAATTAAATCTCTTTAAATACTAAGAAAAAGTTAACTACTATCAGTAGAGAGACTGTAGGGCAAAGGGTGCTGTGTGAGAGTCAATGAAACGACAGAAAAAAAGGAAAGAACTTGTTATTCTCTCTCCTTGATATTGTTATCATAACATGCTAATCAAGATGTAACAAGAGTTGAAGCTGACACAGGCACACGACCTTAAAAATTTCTAGTAAATACCATATTTCGTAGAGCACAAACAATACGATGTACATAACTGAAGCAAAATGATAACTTTCCTAATGTAGAAGCAAATACCTGCATTAATGCTCTGTATCTCAGAGGCTCCCTAAAAATTTTGAGACTGTCCTACCATACCTGCATTTCACTTTCATAATCAAAGATAAGAAGTATGGGGTGGGAAAAAAAAGCCTCATGAGATCAAGAGGTCATCCGCAAAGGTATTTAAGATTTTACAGTTTCTCAGTTGTATACCACGCACAGAAGAAGATAAATGCAGTAACAAGCTGAAGAGAGTTAAATTTTCAGCCTTTCCTTGTACTCAGTGAACAAGGTTATTTGTTTGAGGGGTGTGGTCCTGCTCTGTAAGAATACATAAAACCCACATGTGCTATGCATTTGGTTCTTGTCAAGGAGACTGTTATATGAAAACATGGGGTCATTTCAAAATGAGACTAACTGCATTTAAGCAGAAAAGTAAACAATAGCTACAAATAGCACAGTACCTCACTTTCCAAAAAGACTAAGATGTTGCTTGCCTTAAAATGCTACCTTTGAAACAGTAAATCCACTAATATTGTCAAAACATCTAAACAAAGAATGGAAACAGCAAGTGCTACAAAAAAAACCACTTCTACAAAAATAAAAGTCATAGCCTTGAAGAATAAGAGACTTTTAAGAGAGACAGTTGATTCATCAAAGAACTTCTCAGACAAAGCTAACATTTGGAGAGCTTTGGTTACGTAAAAAAAAATCCCCTATAATTCATCCCCCACACTGGGATTAAAAAATTCCTTGCTTGAAAAAGTTGTTCCTGAATGTATACAGAACAGAGGACCTTTCAGCCCTGTTTCAAGGATGTTTAGGAGCAAAAAGTTGAGCAAGGGACAATAAAGTGATTGGGAGAGGTGGGGAGGGAAGGGATGACAGAGAGAAACAGAACTGACTCCATAGCCTGGGATCCCTGGATCCTTGACTCCAAAAGTAGCGCAAGATCAACACCTTCCTCTGAAACAAACTGCTGTAACAGGAGAGGCAGAAAGAAAGCACACCTTAGAGTTCCTGCCTTCAGCCGGGATAGAGATCTGTCCTGAAGCTCTCGCTCAGCACTGTCTGCCCTGCTGCTGGAGCAGACACAGGGGAGCAGCACTATCACATCTTCCTGAAATGGAACCTCTGCACTAAAAATCTTCCCCGTCCCTTTCACAGAATTCCCTGATTAATAATGATAGCAATGCTGCATTTCTGCACTGTCCATGTCTGATTTAGCACAGAGGGTCTGCAGCCCAGTCTAGGAAGCCTGTTCAAGGCACTTTTGCAACTGCCTCTACCTCACTGATTCTTCTAGAATTTGAAGAGGTAAGGCACTCAGAGGTGTTATAGCAGGCTGGGGGTGGCAGGGAGGAAAACTAGAAAGAATTTAGTAAGCCCTAAACTTTTGAGCACAATCTAGAGTGCCCCAGAACTGACATGGGCAACTTTGCAGTTCATAGTCTTGGCAGCCAATCAAAAGATATTGATACTTAGTAGTTATCAAAAGACAGATGCACACTTGAGACAAGGTCTGCTATGAGTGCTTTCAACTCCCAGTGCTGTCTATCCCTCCTGTCCCACGGATAACCACCCTGCTTCCTGGGGCAGCAGAGCACAGCCCATGGGTCACACTGGGGCTGGCTGGTGCCCAGCACAGCCAGCATGGCCCAGACTCTGTGGAGAGCTGACACTGACTGGGAGCACAGCAGCTGACCTGTGACGTGCCATTAATGACAGGCCATTCTTGCTGTGCCATTGTTGCTCTGCTCCTGCTGCCCCTTCAATACACAGCCACAGCTGCACCTTTGGCTGTCTGCACAAACAGCCATCCTGTCTGCATCCCACACAGCTTCATCCTGCCACTTCTCCTAATCACTGTGTTTCCATAGGCTGCACAAAACTGAGAGCCCCCAGCAGTACACGGGGATGGCAACACATGACTAAGATACACAAGAAGAAACAAGCTGTGTAAGCATATTCTCAATATAGCAGAACCCATTGCACTGACACAGTCTACTAAGAGGGAGATTTATTTCACAGGTAAATCACCCAGAAAAATTTGGAAAGCTGAAACATAAAGCATTCATACTATACAAACCTAGGCAAACATCTTTCATACCCTTTAGTGTCCTAAATGAAGCCCATGCTTTCTTAGCCTGTAGGAATGAGGATTCTGGAGAACTATAGTGTAATTCCAGAGAATTGGATCTAGCTAAAATGACAAAAGTGGAGTGCTTATATGAAAATATCCCAAAGTTACCGGAACTTTAATGGGTTAAGAAACCTGATCCTTGTGCAGGAACAATGAAAGCTTTCCATTCAACTTTAAAAATGTACTTATATGATTAGAAGCAGTTAAATCAATAGTTACAAAACATTACCCTGAAATTCAGGCACTATATACTTCTCCGAATGGCAATAGGATATGACCAGTTGTCTCAGAAGTCTAAAGAAATTTATACATTTAAAAAAAATTCAATATCCCCACATTCCCATATCATTAAAAATATGTTCATAGTCTTTATCCTCAGACTACTTAATGCTAACTGTTACTATTATCAAATTTGTTTACAAGATCGTTTTTGGAAGGCTATAATGAAAAAACCCAGTACCTGTGAAACATCTGTTAAAAATTTCTTCAGAAAGCAGTTGACAGTATGAGAATCCCTACACAGTCCTATTATATCTTTAATGACATTTTCCAAAAAAAATCTAATAGAAATATTTTAACATTTTTACAGATATGCAATTAATTCATTTAAAACACAGAAACATCATGAACCACTAGAAGAAATTCCAATATAGCATTCAAATAAAAACACAATTAAACCTTTTCTAACTAAAGGTAATTGCTTTGCAATAACTGAAATTAAATCCTTTTAAGTTATTTGCATTTTTTAAAAAATCAATAGAAGCCCTGGGAAATAGAGCACAAAAAGTAGTACAGGAGATAAAATGATCCTTTCATGTTCTGATTAAGGGCTTGTAGATAATGAGGTATTTGTGAGGCAAATACAACAGCAATCCAGAGAAATACAAAAATATTCATAATTTCAAAGAAATAAAAAGTGAAAACAGTAAAAAACTATTTTGTTTTGATTGCTGGTGTTTCTTGTTTTGTTTTTTAATAAACCAGAGATTTTTGAGGTTTGCATACAGACAGAATGGCATATTCGTATGTGAATATCTGAAAATTCTTTCCTCAAGCTACAAACTCCAGACATACATTATAAAGGACACATTTGGTCTCCCTGAGCCTTGGGGACACCAATCAGTCTGTCAATGGCAAATAGGAATGACTTGATGAATTTAGAATATCTTTCAGTTGAAAGATTTTTTTCACTGTTTGGAAAATACTTGTCAATACTAATCAACTTCAGTCTCTCCCGCTGAAGAATACAAAACTAATTTGATTAACCAACAAACTAATTACTTGGACATCAATGTTTAATAAAGATTTTATTACAGAATTGGGTCATATCTGTGGGCTTTACTACTCAGAGAGGTAAATTCAGTTACAATTTATCTGTTCTTTACACCAGGCTGTGATCTAGAGAATTGTTACAGTAAGACTTGTATAGCTGTGAATCTCTCATCCAGAAAAGGGTCTAAATACCCAAAATGTCAATAATAAGAAACTGGATGGGTGTCTGCAACAACCTGCACATGTGGGTCAGCATCAGGGGACATAGATAAGGTTCTAAGGAATTTGAATGGCTAAAAACCAGAGCCTGAACTTTTCACTTTGATATTGACACTACTTCTAGAAAGAGGACTCATACCTAACGAAAAAAACTGCATTGAATTTATTTTGGGAAGTGATTTTTGTCTATGGCAGAATCTACTTTATCAAACTGATGACATAACATTGGAGCTAACCTGATAAAAATTCCCAGTTGGATAATATCTGGTCAAAATAATGCTGTCACAAAGCAGCACAATAGGACATGAATACTATCACCACACGTGTCTCTGGAATAAGGTAGGGAGAAAAATAACACAGGTTTAAAGGTTGTTGTCTGTGAGACTGGAAAGCTGGAATTGAGGTAGATGTTACAGAAATATCTGGCAGATTTCACTGTATTTCTCCTTTGATTATCTTAATGTTGTACTGTAGAAAACAAACAACCATTTTAGCTTTCACCCCAAAAGCTTTCCTAAGGAAAGTCAGAATTGCTTCAATGCAAGTAAAAAATTATCTCAGTAGTTAATTTATTTTAGGATTTTGTGAAACAGTAGTAATTTTCTTATGAATGTGTTCAGCAACAGCAGCTCTATCCAGGAATGTGAAAGCATGATTTATACACCCTGTCTTCTGTATACTGTGCGTCAGTGGAAAATGTACATAAGCAGAAAAATGTATGTGGCAATAGGAGGCAACTGAAAGCAGCATCACAAGAAATAATCAATTTGTACTCTCAGTGCTGATAGCTGGACAAGGCCACAAGGTACTCTACTGTCATGTATCAAGAAATTATAAAAATGACATGATGAAATGTGGAAAATTTCAGGCACAGATTCCATTGCAATACACTGAGGAAGTACTTGTGTTCATCAAACAGCTGATGAACGATGAGTTGTGGTAAGGAATTTAGTTCTATCCAGGTAAGAAGTATTTGGGTGTCTCTTCTTTTGGTTGCAATTTAGACAGTCTGATGATACCCCTTCCACATTACTGGTGTTTATGTCTCTTAACTGTCATCACCAGGACAAAGATGTAACTCTTAAAACCGACTGCTCCCACACATTGCTTTCTCTCTAGCTGGTGCTCTGCCTCTGCACAGAAGTTCCCTATCCCCTTTATTACCCCAGCTCCACCATGCACAGTTAGCTTCTCACAGACAAATTACTGTTCCTCATCACTGATCGATGGTGATCTCGTGTTTGCATTACCTGCCCACAAGTGCATTTGATGGGACCCTGACCTTGCCAAGGGAGGCAATGCTTTAAGCTGGACAAGGGGTAGGACAGAGATTAGAGGGGGCTGCATGGGAACACTGGTTCTTTAAGCCATGACTGTATATGAGATCAGCATTCTCAAGATGCTTCACAAAGAGCTGGGTCTTGTTTTCTGTGGCATCACTTGTCTTCTCTTATGGTAATCTTCATTTAGCATTCTTTTGCAATGAGACTGAACATGCATCTTAGTGTCTGAGACTGACTTCCTTAGCTCCCTGTGTTCATCTTCTCTGCAATCACTACATCCTGTTCTTTGTTCCCCCACTTGCAGAGCTCCAATAAGGAAATACATTCATATATACACATAAACACACATATTAGTTTCCTTTTTCCTTAGCCATGACACTAATACAATGTCATGATTCTGGAAAAGGCCCTGGGGGAAGCTCTTGTCAGATCAAATGGTAGTGATCAAAGTTATTAGAAGAGTAAAATAAAACAGGAGTCCCAACCAAAGAGGAAAACCCCCTTCTGTACAGAGGATGCCCATGGGATAGTGAGCTGAGGGAGAAGCCTCTGTTCAGAGTCTCTTCTTCAGATGTTGCATACAGAGCCCTTTCTGTGCTTGTTTCTCATTTTGCATGTCTGGCAGCAAGATGGAGAAGGACCCTTGAGGGGGAATGGACACTTCATTATGTTCTGAGGATATATATATCTCTATTGATATCCCTGTCTTTATATAGGAAATATTTGAGGAGGGGATGTGTTTTGGGGTTTTGGTGGGGGTGGTTTTGATGTCTTTTTTGTGAGCTTTGTTTGGGTCATTTTCCTGTCAATTATGAGACCAGGACACAGCTGTTCTATTTGTTCCATAAAGTACCCCCTCTGGATAATCACAGAATAATACTGGCTGGAAGATACCTCAAGAGAGCCCTCTACTCAAATCTCTTCCAAGTAGAGTCTGCTCAGATCAGCTTGCTCAGGGCTGTTCCCAGATGGAAAATCTCCAAGGACTGTCTGCACAGCCTGTGCAGGTGCTATCTTTACTTATACTGTCCTCATGTCGAAAAACATTTTCCTTTCAGTACAGTTCCTCTTTTTTCAACTTACTCCTGTTGAACGTGGGAGAACAATAGACAAAGAGCCTGTCATGTCCTTGATGACCTCCTGGTAGGAGCTGACAGACTGCTCCTCAAGTCATCCCTTCTTCCAGACTTAAGCCAAAGAGCCCTGGCTACTTGGCTTCTTATCACAGGTAGCAGTCTGCTGAACTTCCTACACCATATTGATACCCTTCTTGCTCAGAGGGGCCCCAAGCTGTAAGCAGTAGTTTAGATGGGCTATAAGAAATGCCAAGTAAAGGGCATCATCACTTCACTTGATCTCAGGTAATGTGTCTGTTCACACAGCTGAGGAGGTTGCTGCTGCCTTTGCTGTCAGGCAGATACTGCTGTCCCATGCTTGCCTTTCTACCTACCACAGTCCCAGTACTTTTTCCACAGACTGGTACCCCTCAGTCTGTAACTTTGTGAGAAATTGTTCTTTCCCAGGAGCAAGATTCCCAAAACAGTACTTTGTACCCTCCTGCAAGTCATAGATTAAAATACTGAACACAACCAGAACAGAACCCTGTAGTACTTCTCTCACTACAATCCTCCAAGCAAAGTATGACCCATTAAAATCACTCTCTGGGCTCAATGATCCAAACTATGTAGTTGTTCATCAGACCACAACTCAGACTTCAAACACCTTCACAAAAGAATGCTGTGTGAGAGAGCATCAAAAGCTTTGCCAAAAATCTACTCTCACTCTGTATTTTTTCTTAAGAGACAAAATCATTCAGCTGTAGCATTCCTACAAATAGTAATTTTCTCCCAAACTATGAGGCTGGCAAAAAAGTCTCACTGTGAACCAGTGATGAAATCACTGTACTGGGATAACTGAAGGCAGCTGTTGACTTTGCATCCTGGATTTCTTCCAGCTGTCACTTGCAAAATGGCATTTTCTCTTGTGTTATTTCAGCTGGCATTGTGGTCCAGTTTCCATGCTAGAATTCCTCCTTGCAAGTTCCAGGACTGTGGATAACCTTTGCTTTCTAAAACACTGTTTCCTGCAGTATTAAGAGAATTAAAATGAAGTTCCCATAGCATCAAATCTCAGTAGGCAGGGATCCCCTAAATAAACAAATAAATGAATAAATGGATAGTTCCATTCTCAGCAGTCAGAGCAATTATACCTAGAAATAGATCAAATTTTGGGTGCTAGTTTCAGTACTGCAAAGAGACTTGGATGAATTAAAAATATATTTGCAATGATATTAGCGCTTGTTTTAATGTCCAAGTTTCCAAATGCTGTGAACTTAACAAACAGTGGAGCAATCAACTTCAGCTTTATTTCTGCCCATCAAAATGTACTGCTTAATAGAAGAAAGACCCCTGGGGAGGGGGGGTGGAAAAAGACAATTTTTTTTCTGTGTATGTAAGATGTATGGCTGGATATACATCCAGCAATACAAAATGACTTCTGCTTCTTTCCGCTAGAAAGGCCTCCAACATTACTTTAACAAAAGCTTCATTTGGAAATAACTACCAACTATATGGACACTTTTGTTATATAAACAGAAAGGGTTGGTTTTTAAAAAAGTGAAAAGTTGTTCTCAGATCCTGAAGATTAATACTTCTTCACCTTTGGACTTGTGAGTGTATCTTTCAGAAAAGAGACCTGCAAGTGGGGAAGATAGTGCCTCCAATAACATAGAAAAATATATGATAAATTTAGAGATTGCCCAACTAAAAACTTTCTTTCACAGAATCATACTATCTTTCCAATCTAAAACTAGTCAATTATTAAAGAAGAACTTGCTAAATTCAGAGGTATTAAGATGTCTGGATTTAATTCTAGAATTTGAAAGTAGCATCCCCACAGCCTTTGCCCAAGATCATATGGATCAAGCAATATACACAAAAATAATTTCTATGGATTTCAAGCTTATATTAAAAAAGACTTTCTGTAAGTGCAAAGATCAAATGCCAGTGTTGTGGTTTCTGGTGGCCAGTGAAGAAAATTAATTGCTTTCTATAGTATTGCTTATTTGGGAAGAATTAAAACATACTGCAAAAATTGCTGCTACAAAAAGCAGGGCAGTCTTCCTATCAGGCTTTGCCTAAGCTCTACATGTAACAACTGAGGCGCATTTATAAAATTCCAGTGAAGTCAGACAAATCAAAGCCAAAACCTGGCACCAAGAGTAAAAATGAAGAACTAAAGTTTTGAGAGGCTTTTATATTATTGTTCTGATCCTTGAAGAGCTTTAATGTTAAAGCAATTTTCACACCTGCTGGATGATTGATGATTTCTGGGTTCTGTAAAAACTCAAGCCACGGCACAGCTATTTATGTCTGAGAGATCCTAATTTTTTACACACATGTGCCAAAACCTGTCTCTGTTTTCATCTTTTCTTCACTGTACTTTTGAATAAAAGTCTGGGTTGTATGGGAAGCAGACAGACTGCTTCAGAGACCAGCCTGGCAATGAGAGACAGCAGAGTTGTATCAGGAAGGGGATGAGGCTGAACTGGGACAATACAGAAAGAGAAGCAAATGTTTTTGGACCAAAAATGAGAGAGGAACAGATACATTCCTGTGAGCACAGGACTGCATATTTTGTTCATCTACAGAATCTTGGCATATTGCAAAGGCGGTGAAGAACAATATCTTCAGCTCTCCTCTGTCTTCCCCCACCACAGATTTCAGTCTGTGATACAGCCATACTGTTCAGGTGCCATTTTTTGGAAAGATGCCTCCTCTCCTTCAGGCTTAGGTGTTCATGAGCCCTGCCCAGGAGGGTCAAGACTTGGAGATGAAGGTACATGCTCTGGGCATGGTGGGTCTATGTTCTGTCTGAGAGCATAAGGAATTAGGAGGCAAGCCAAGTTACCACCTACCTTCTCTCAATTTTTGCTTCTAAACTAAGATTCTGGGTCTTTTTCCTAACCTTAAAACAGTAGCAGCCCTCTATTCTTTGAACTAGATTTGGAGTACAGATGCTGATTTTGCACCTTATTTAAAGACATAGCAAAGGCAATGAGTGTCAGAATCTGCCCCCACCTCATTCCTCCAGATCTTTTTCAGAAACATTTTATCTGATACAACAGTTGCTGAGATGACCAATTTAAACAGCTTCCTCACTTTTCCCTGCAGAGTTAGCTTGAAATCACGGATATGCACATTTGCATGGCCGTGTCCTCTAGCAAACAAAGATTGGACTGTTTCTAGGAAATGGTGTTCAGTAAGCAAAGAAGCTTCTGCAGCTTGCCAGAATACCAGATAAGTATGTCAAAGTTCAGAAAAGTCATGAGTACAGTTAAGTACTGAAGCTGATTAATATGCATAAAAAGACAACCACCTCAGCAAGAAAAAGTTAAGTAGGGCCATGACAGTTTTAATCAGACTCAGAAGTTGGAAACCCATGATATCATCCCTAAAGCAGTCATGGATTCCTTCACCTCTTTCACAAACCTTTCTGAGGACAGCACTCACACTGCAAAACATGGCACCACACCTTTCTCTGTAGCACAGGAACAGAACTGAGTGTGGGGATTGCTCCTTTTCTGCAAATTCTGAAGCTCCATATAAAGCATAAGTCTCTTTCTAGAATAGAACTGAAATTCACCCTAAAATATTCCCTGAAACATTCTGTTTTTTTTTTTAAATCTAATGATTACTCAGTATGTTCTGTATCTAAAAGAGTAGCTTGAAGAGTATCTAAAGAATGCAGCTTGAATTCTGTATTACAGAGGGAGTACATCTTGGCTGAACAGCAACCAATAACACAATTTATTCTGACTGTGATTGAAGCATCTGAAAGCACAAATCATATCAGATCGTGTCAAGAATATAACAAAAAATCCTAGTCTAAATTTTTAAGATAATTTGCCTTTCAGTCTTTCATTATTTTCAGTATCTAAAGAACAAGAGACAATGAGTGATTTTAAATGACAGGAGTAGATTAACAAAAACTTGTATGGTAATACAAGCCTGGTCAGATTTCCTTCAGTATTCTCACAATATCTTTGTACTGTAAAAATGGCCTTAATAGGAAAGACATCATTCCTTTAGCACCTTATAATAGATATTAGAACTATAGAATTGAAAAAAAAAAAAAAAGAAAACAAACAAACAAACAAAAACACACCTAAAAAATTTTAAAAAACCAACAAAAACAAAACAAACAAACAAACAAAAAACAAAAATCCAAAACAAAACAAAAAACAAAACCAAAAAAAGGATCAAGGAGAGCAATTTAAACAATCATTTTGGTTAGGCTGTGGCCTCAACTGCAATCTGCAAAATACAGCAAATACAGCACGCTTTTGAACAAGAAACAAAGAACTTGTGCTCTGAGTGGAAGTAGTAGTCGACATATTTTACTTAAGCCAAAACAAATGTGAAGTATAGTCAATTTTCAATTACTCATGGAAAAACTATCCAGATCTCAGACTAACCATAATACATGCAGAAAAGATCCTGAACTTTTTCCCTTTCATTTTAACCTCACTCCATATCTTCATTATATGTTTAAATATAAATTTTGTACAGAATGCTCTTGCAGTTATTTTACAGATGTTTTAAATTTGTGGGCTTGCTTTCTCTTCCCTATCCCACCTCATTTATTACCGAGAATGGCAGAATCAATTATAAATAAATACATACCAAGTGAACTTCTCATTTTATTTTTTTCCAGTGTTTTTAGTTGTTGGTACAATAAATCTCAAAAGACCTGATTTACCTCTTTTACCAAGAGATTCTCAGCCTGTAAATTAATTATTAGCTATACTATCTACAGAGTATAGATCTATATGAGACATGATTAAGTAAGAAAGATGACTTATTCTTAAAAGAATTTCTGAATGGCCTTTGGATGTTGCTAAACTCAGGCTAGAACACCATGATCCAATCTGTCTGTGACAAAGATAGGGATAAAAATTGCAAAGGCTGATATAGCAGAAAAGGTCACCCTAACAGATAAGGTACAATCAAGGACATATTTAAAACATCTATTTTAGAAAAATACATGAAGAATATTCATCAAGATTAATAAACTTCTCAGCTTGTTAAAAGTGGCTAGTAAACATCTTTCAGGAGATTAAACATAACTCTCCTGTTATTTACAAATACTCAGTCCACATGTCAAAAATTCCTCTACATGATTTAGACGAAAGCTGAAATAATTTTTACCTCTGCTTTAACCTCATACAGATAATAGAAAATCCATATTTAATGAAGTCTGCTTTTGGCAAAAGGAATTTTGGGCTCAAACAGACTCTCAGCTGTAACCCAAATCCTTCCAAGAATTGTTTCACAGATATAGGATAGAAAAATGCTTGACCTAGTATTGTCACTAGAAGAGGTGATGAATTAAATCCTGAATTGGCATAAGAGTGCTTGGAGAACAGAAAAGTCATCAAGTTTTAACTCCTTCAAAATAAGAGAATAAAAAGATTTAAACACCATTCTGCTACCCCTTTTTAAAACCCAATACGAGAATTAATCAGTAAAAAGAAATTAACAAAAATCATCAAATAAATCCCAAAACATTTATGGTCCTTTCACTTTTGTGAGATAACCTGTCCCAGGCTTTTCTACAGGGAGCGAGGATGAATCCCTAAATGCCAGCTTGCACTTGGACACCATCAGTGAGCTAAATAATCAAACCATCAATGAAAAAATATATAACTGCCCCCAACTCAATTTGGAATACAATAATGGAAATAGGCAATCTCATCTAAATCATCATCTGCAAATGTTGAAAATTTGCACCCACATTTGCTTAGGAGCATCAAACCATCTGGATCTTGATATTATAAATTAAAGTACAATCCATCACACTCAGTGGGACTCAAAATTCTGTCTGGAAAATTCTGGATATGAAGGTGGAAACATGCATTGCATAATTCACATACTCTGACAAACCCTGCTGCACTGGACTCACCGCAATAGAAAATCACTTCACCTATTTGCAATGGCTATTTGTCCTAGGTTTTGAAATTTTTGGCAGGTTGGCAAAGAGATATCCAGGAACACGTTTGCACGAGGTTGGAAAAAAAGACGTGCCCAAGACCCAGACATATAACTTCTTGTGTATTAAACATCCAGTTTATATAGGCTTTTTATACAATGGTAACAGTTAATAATTATATCTTAAAAAATGAAAATGAAAACTCCTTATTTTCCCCTCCTCCTTGATTTGCCTCTCATTATAGAGATGTCTTAGGAACCCACAATAGCAAAGTTGTACAAACAAAATCTTGACACCTGCCACATAAAAAGCAGAATAATGGCAGATCCAAAAGGATGTGGTTTATAAAATAAGATATAAGCACCTAGCCATGTAAAATGTGTATATCCACCGATTTATGCTTTTCCAATGACACTGATTTTCTTTGTAAGCAGTAACACAGGGATTACACATGATTAGCTGCTGCAGTCATTGTGAGAAGAGGCAGCAGCCCTCCAGCACAGGCTGACTGTGAGCAGAATAGGAAAGTGTTTCCTTTCCCTCTGAAGTAGACAGAACTCAAACTAAAGCTATATTCAGTTCAAAGACTTCAAAAAGCACATGCCACAGCTCAGGTTTTAGATGAATCTTAACATACAAGCTTCAGCAGAGAAACGAAGATTTGGGTCTTCAGGCAGGCAGTACTTTAAAAAAATTAATTAGGAATTAAATGCATAAAACCATGTAACTGTAACATGAAATTATGAATATCTTTCCAGAGATACTGAGAAAAGCTAATAGTTACATTTCCTCGCTAAGCATCTTAGCATGCTCTTATTTGTCCAACATAAATAAGCATTAAAATCTATTTGATGTCTGCATACAAGGCACACAAAACCAGGTGAAGCAAGGTTACTAGGAAATATTTTCCATTTCATTGTCTGGATGCTCTAATATAATTTGGCCCCTTAGCACTGCCAGATGGCATTAGAAGCCTAGTCACACCTGCAGGATACAATCACACCATGCCATAGTAAGCCAGAGCTGTATTTTACCAGATTAAAGCATTTAAAAAAAAAAAACAAAAAAAACCCAAAAAAAAACCAAACAAACAAAAAAAAAAACCACACCAAAAAAAGCCCAAACAAAACACAAAAAAATCTAGCTATACTTCAGAAAGGTGGCTGCAAAAAACAACACAGGGAAGCAGTGCTACTGACCACAACAGCACTCATGGCTCTAGACATCAGTGAGCTACCACCATTGATAGATGACACTGTCCTTAACAGTTGAAGATCTCGAAATTTGAATGTGAAAAGTTTTTGGATTTGTTCAGGTGCACAGCACTGACAGCAAACTGTAATGCCTTGCTACAGCAACACTAGTAACAAAGGTTTTGGCTCAATGTTATTTGCTTAGCCCCAAGTGATGATTTAAACATTAAAATACCATGGCAGAGATGCAGAAAGGGAAAAGAAGTAAAGAATGTGAGAACTTCTACCTAAAGAGAAACAAATAAGGGACAAATCAATCCAAAGAAAAATGCAATCAAATATAACCTTTTAGGAACAACAGAGAGGTCAAAAGTAACTCAAATTTCAGCATCTTGGTGTAGAAATCCCATTCTTCTAAGATGATTGTGCTAAAAGTAATGTATATGAAATCATACATTTTCCAGATGAGGGACACATTTTAAAACACTTTATAGGCTTTCATGTGTATTTGGCACTTGATAATGAAAAATTAGTTATTTTTAGTGTTTTAACAGCAAATCTAGGATATAGTTTACTGTCCAATGTGACCTCTTATTCAGAAAAATTCTCTCTGGTCAAATACCCATTCCTAGACAAATGTCTGACTGCCATTTAGAATAAATTTATATGAAGAATCGTTCGTAGGTGAAAATAAATTGGGGGGGGAAAAAAGAAATAAAACAGTATTAAATAGAGCAACTAATATCAAAGAAATATTTTTTGCCAGCCTAAGAAAAAATTCAGTACCCAATAGTACTGTATCACCTCTTCTAGAAAGCACAGCACTTCTGCATTGCTTTGATTAGATCTTCCTTGGACACTGAGTGCTCAGTTAAGAGACTTCTGATTTTTACCTGTTGCCTCTTGATTGCAACCTTTCATTTGAGAGAAAAGCCACCATGGTCCAGAGAGCATGTTACACTGATACATCCCATTTCCTACAGTTGTTTGAAAAGCAAGTCTTCATAGCTGGAGTTTAAAGACATAAGGATTAGCTATAAAATCTCTTTTGTTTTAACGCTTCCCAGTCCTTTCCGAATTCTCTCCATCACCTATACTGCCAAACCCAAACATATCTCAGGTAAAAACAAAATCTCTGCAGAATTTTCATTTTGCGAGCCCAACAACTATATATTCTATCCCTTTACTGCATGCAATGTCTCAGATTTGATTTGCTGCCTTTCAGGACAGACTGCAAGATGGATTTCTTAATAGTAAAAAGACCTTGTGAAGAGACAGCTCACTGAGACAAGTCACTGAATTTATGTCTCAATGGTGTGCCTGGACATAAGCACCTGCAGCTTAGAAGCTCAAAATCAAAACATGATAGCTAAACAGTTGAAATAACTACACAATTTTTACAACTTTCTCAGAAACATCTTAGTCAACGCTATTCTTTTTGTTCACTGTCAAAGTGATAAAAACTGCAGGGTGTCCTTCACCTGGCCTGTCAGGCCTACTCACAGAGAAGCACAGCTGTAACTATTTCATAGACACATCTGTCAGGTGGAAGAAATTGTCCAGTTTCTCCTAGTACACAGTAGGATAAATTACAGGTGTTTTAGTGCATGGGATTTCCTGTCTTGTTCCTTTCAGTGTGGCCTCTCACCCCCTGACTTGAGGCAGCAGTAAATGGTCTGACAGCCTCATAATCGCCACGGACATTCCGCTATTTGCAGTGGCTCACAGATGTAAAACAGCAATGATCCTGAACACCTCTAATCCTATTTGCACATCTATTAAAATTCAGTATACTATCTGAATGGCATAATTCTGGAGTTTTATCATATTTATGAATTTTATGAGTACATTGTGAGTAGGCCTGATGTGGTATGACTGTATTAATTTCCCACTGTATTTGCTACATGCTTGAAAGTTATTTAAAAATAATGAAATCAGAATAGTAGAAATGCATAAGCAAAATGAGTGAGCTCCTTCAGTGCCTTCCAAAGGTGTCTTTTTCTGTCAATTTTTGTTCTTTATATGCATTTATTTATTTTTCAGGTTTGATGATAAAAATGTTTCTCAAGTGTACATTTACATAAAAACTGGTACTGTACAAGCACCACCACTACCAATTGAAGCACAATTGTGCTGCAAGACTACAACTGAGTTTCTGTATCTTACTGCAGTATTAAAGAAATATTATATAGATTTACATATACATCCACAAATCTAAGTGCATATATTAATAAATTTATATATACACTGATAACAGAATAAGATGATAAATAGTTATCACAAGACTGTAAATGTTCAATTGATATCCTTACTATAATTTTAATTAGTTATTTAGCCAGTACTGTAGTAATTACAGAATTTATAAAGCACTTTAAAAGCTATAAAATAATTTTCCAGAAAGATTAAATTAATATTTGTATGGTTGAAATTTTAACCTTTATTTCCATGTTTATCACATTTCTAAGATAATAGTAGTCTAAAATATTAGATCAGAAAGGCTATCAGCTGAAAAATAAAGATAGAAAAAGACTTTTTGTGGAACTTCAACTATTCGTTAATAGATTAGGACTATAACAAGGAGATTTTTAGCATCATATCTTTTTTAGAAAGAAATATTCTAGATTAATGCTCATCAAAAATACAGATTAGTCTCAAAAATAGTGCAAACGATGATAAAAGGAAAATTGATAGTCAAATGCAATTAATAAACAATTTGGACTTACCTATCAAGCCCCAGAGGTGAAAATACCCCCCATGAGACCATAAAATACTTCTAAATCAAAAGACTGAATTTTGTGAAGAAAGGTGAAAAAAAGCTTCTCTACCTCAATAGTACCTAGAAAACTTTTTTATTTTGAATGTATGGAGCCCACTCTTACTGCTGTTTCAAAAATTTAATTACATCAGAAGCAAATCCTGTTAAAATAGCTGAGTGTGTGTATATTCAAATATATTCAATACCTCACTTCTTCTGCTCAAAGGTCATAAAAATACTGTTCTAAGCAGAAGAGTGTTTAAAAACTTATTTCCTTGGTATTGTCTCATTTCTTAGGAAAAGAGTCAGGCAAACTATAAAAAGTACATGTATTTGATTCAGTAGTCATTTAGTTATATTCTAAGAACAAGCAACCTTCATACATACACGTTTATCTTCCTGACTAGGGTGAAGTGGTGTAAGACAACATGAAAAATACAGAACTATCCAATAGGTTCTTCAGAAATGCTCTCCTTTTGAAGTTTTATATGGTTCACAGGCAGGCTGTGTCATCAACAACATTAATGAGTTCACTTACAGCAGCAGTGCAAAGTGTAAAGATTGTGTATGCTAGAAGGGCTAGAAACACTAAACACTGCATGTTTCTATTACTATATTCAATGACAGCATTTACTGACACATTTGAAAGCAAAATGTAAAACATTTTGGACTTTTCCCATGATATACAGATCAAATATACTTGGAGCAGAGACAAGCTTTTTACTTCACCTTGAAACTGATAATCAAGCATTTTTTGTTTTCAGTTGGTGTAATACCAACTGCAGAAAATAACTCCTGCTGATCAAATTTAAATCTCAGTAGCAGATGTATGAGTTAAAGGTCTTTACATTTTGGCTTCAGCTGTTCTCAGACAACAGGCTCTTATCTTCCAGTGCAACTGCACAGATTTAGCTAAAGGCAAAGTTTTCTCAAAGCAGTACCAAAAATTCTACAGAGCCCATTGACTTTTATTTTCTGTACGTTGGCTGTATGATAATGCCTAAGCCAAAGCATTAAAATGGTTGCATTTGTAATTGTACAATCATAAATAATTACAAAATTTGTAGAGTAACAAAGATTCAGACAGTTGTAAAGACGGGTAGTAATGATGCCTCTGTCTTCTGTTACCAGGACAAATTCTCTCACAAGCAGCAGTCCATCACAACTATATTGTAGAATAACCTACAGGTGTTTTTTTAAATTCTCATCAATGTTGACCTCTTCCAAATTCAACTTTATATTACTTGTTATTTGACATCATGACTTTGTCTCCCAGCCTTCAGAACACGGGGAAAAAAATTTGGTAAAAATGATGTAAAAAGCACTTATTGATAGAATTTTCTATGTGGGTCCCAAGCCACAGAAATTCTTCCTTTTAAGGAAAGGAAATTGAATTAAGGCTTTTGAGACTACATGCTGAGTAAGTGAACCACAAGAGGAATAAGAATCCTTCATTAGAAAAACCTAGAAGACAATAATTAATCCATCTCAAGATGATTCTCTCTTGCTGTCTAGAGACTCTCAGGCTAAATGAGAATGCATAACAACAGCGGATATTTTCCTAATAATTATAAAAATCTGTGCTTCACTTGACTTTCTCAAGAAAGTTCTCTATGTGCTTCTAATTTGGGGTCATCTCCCTTCATACATGAGAGCTGCATAGCCATGCAGGAAAAATTCATCAAACCTTTTGATATTCTGGCAGACGTCACTTTAATTGTGACAAAATATCGGGAGAATACAGTATAGCCATTGAACCATATCCTGTATTCTAGTGGATAAATTACAAGGTTCCTTTCAGTGCACTCAAAAATGCTGTCTATTGACAATAGCTGAAAGATTTACTCTCCTCCTCTTCTTCTGTCTAGCTCATGCATCCCATGGTTATAGGTTTCAAATCAGGAATGCCTAAAGCCCTCTGCATTTTCATTTCTCAGGAGACTATAACTACAGCCACACCTTTGCATCATGATTGGGACAATCCATTCCTTGGGAAAAAAAAAAAGCAAAGATACTATAGAATCATGGACAATAATTATAAATCCCCAACCTGCTCCCTTTGTGTAGTGACAGGCACCATGTGGTCTGATTTAAGGTCATGGCAGCTGGATACTACTGTAACACAAACACTGCAAAAGTAATGCAAAAATCACAAAAAGGTATTTAGGACTTCCTGCATATTACCATTTGCTTCTTCCAAGAGTCTATTCCTGTCTAATTGTCATTGCGACCTACTCTCATTTAAATCAGGGTAAAAGGAAGATGAATATTTCCACGGCATCCTAACATTAACAGCACTACTTAAACATGAAAGGCATTGTTCTAATTTATATACCATCTAAGTATGTGCATTTCTTTGTAAAAAACAACAACAGAAAAAATCTGCTCTGTGATTGAAAGCATTCATGTTGAACCCTGAGATGAAATGCTATCAAATTTGTGCAACACAAAGCAAAGAGGAGAGAAGGACGGAATACAGGAGGGATGCAATAACTGACACTTTGATTAAGCTACTTGTTTTATTTTATAAAATAAAGTAGAAGAAATGCTAAGAACATTGAGGCAAGGTTTTGTGAGTGAGAATCAGTGTAGTTAGTTAAAGTCTTGAACACAGCACTTTATGTGGTCCCAAAAAAGCTACCTTTTCTATTACATTATTTTGATCATGTCTCTAAATGGAAGTACAGCTACTCATTAGTTAATGAGCACCACCTAATTATGTTATTCAGTAGCACTCTACCTTTCTAATATAATTCTAAATGTCAATTTGTTCTATACTAAAAATGTACTAGAACGTATCCAGTTTATTGATAGATTCATAGCCTTGAAATATTACATTTTATTCAGGACACTTAAAGTGAGAGTATGCATAATTTCAATTTTTAAAAAGGTGTCTGATTTTGGAAACCCCTTAAAGTAGACTAGCTACTCAAAATAGGCTGCTTACCTTGCTTATGCTGCTTTAGACTGACAATTTTTCAATTCAACCTACAATTTCTATGTATACAATGAATAGCTACCATCATGGGACTTTCTGGCCCTGAATCTTAATTCCAAAATCTTCTTAAATATGAATTACTATGAAATAACAATAATGTTGGTAATTATTTGTTCTTCCCTGGGGCAATTTCTGTCAAGGCCAAGCTAAAGACAGGGATTCATTCACAAGAGGCACACAAACATCCAGCAGGAGCCTACCTGCAAAATGACAGCGTTAAAATAGATGGATCTCCACCCTGTGCTTTGAGTTAGGTCATCTTTATTCTCTTATAAGCATGCAAATAAATAAATAAATCACATTTCCTAAGCTTTAAGATATCTAACTTAGAAGTGAAAAATGAAGTTGAAAACTTAGTTTAACCAAGCACTGCATAGACATAGCATAAAAAGAAAAAGTCACTGTCCCAAAGAGCTCTCCATTTAGGAGTACCACAGATGTAGGGGTTAAGAGGAAAAAGAAAATTAATGAGAAAACAGGCAAACAAAACTGAATGTAGTAACAAAGAGAGACTAATGCTCTTAAGATGAGCAATAGTCAGCTAGTTAGGGAGATCAACAAGTTAAATCCCAGTTGTCATCATAATTTCAGCAATTTCAGAGTTTGGGCTATGGTAGGAGCACACAGGCATTGCTGTGTTTCCTGAGTTTGTCAGTGTCCTCCAGAACACAAGGTACTGTCTTACACAAACACAGAGGTACTACTTTAACCCCTAGTATTCTAATTTTTCATTCACTTCTTCCTTGATTCTATGTGTAGACAGTCTCTCCCTCCCTATTATATCTTTTCCCATTATCTATGAAGACCAAAACTTCTATTTCTCAAATTATCAGTCAGAATACTTTACAATGGAAAAACTGGATACCACGTAAATAATGTAAGACAATATCAACATTACTGATTAAAAATAGTACATTTATAGGCATCCACAATTCTGAAAAATAGTAAACTGCAAGGAAAGGCAAGTATACGGTGCTGCTTAATATAAAAAATTCTCCTTTCACAACCCACTCCCAAAGTTTAGTCAAACCAGATCATCAGATGATTCTTTATTTCTGTCAAGAATATTAAATAAATAAATAAATAAATAAATAAATAAATAAATAAATAAATGCTTATTTGAAAATTCTGAGCGGTAGATAAAGACATGAAATGCAAGTTAAATGACAGTTTCTTTAAATTTACATTTAAGGAATAGAATATGCTCTTTTTCCCTGATAATTTACTGCTTGATTTTCTTTTCAGTGGCCTTTAGAGCCACACTATCTGAAGAGTCAGCTTCGTGAAACTGTAGAACAGATATTCTCATCTTCTGCATTTATTTCCATGTGAAAGGAAACCCGGACACTTACAACTTATCAAAAAGCCCCAATTTAGAACTCTGTGAAAGTAGAAAAAATTAACCTTACATTTGTATCTGAAATTGCCAGAAACATTAACATGCCAGTGTATTTTCATGAGGAGAATAATTTATAGCACCAAAGCTCTGGGCTTTACTGCAGTTGAAGTTTCAAAAGTAGCATGCAATGCATGTGTATCTGAAAAATAAGGCATGAGCTGATTCTATATAAGTGGCATAAATAGTTTCAAGGTAATACCAATACCAGTCAGAAACTGAGTGGTAGCAAAAAAAAAAGCTCACACTTAATAGAAGATAATAAACACAATATAAAACAAGCCCAAAAAATTAAGCATCAGAGCATGAACCAAATAAAAATACTGTACAAAAAGTTTTATTTGATATTGAGAATATAAGGAATTATTGTAGTTGTCGCCAAGGTCACAAGTCTTATTATTCTACCCTGAACTTTGTATAAGCACTTTTACAACAATCTTCCCATATAAATTCTAAAAACAAATCAAAAACTTCATTTGCATTAATTTCTCATCATCCTCCTTCATCCACCACCCAACAGCTTGACTACCAAAATCTCCCAGGTGTTTATAAGAGGAGGAATGACTTGAAAAGCTGCTCCACCTGCTGTCATCTACACTCTCTATCTTCTTAAAAAGACTTTATTCACCAAGACATAGGACTAGATAGATGTGTTGAGGAGCTGCTGCTGATGGGACAGCCCAGAAAATACAGAGCACAGGCCCCTTATAAGCAGTGTTCTCCCCCAGCTCGCTCCATTGGAAGAATACTGATAACATCCAGACCTATGTCAACCCCTTCAGTTTAACTTACACGTTGCTCGTCTCCATCAAGGCAGGTCGGGTGTACTGCACGTGGAAACTGAGAACTCTAAATCATAAGATAGGAAGCTCTGGAAAGACAGCAGCCACTAGATCTGGAGAAATCTAATCAATTTTCAGCAGCAAAGTGACTATATGAGAAATAATGTTTAAGTAAAATCAGAGTATTATCTTGTTTTTAGGTACCAGAGAATGTTCTGCTTTCTGGACCTACTGTTAAACAAACCAAAAAGCAAACTACATTCAATGAAGAATTTTAAGAAACATTACAATGTTTCCTTTAAAGAAACAGTATATGTTTATTCCAAACAACATTAGAGGCTTTTCAACCAATCCAATCCTTATCTGAAGAGTCAGTCCCATTTAAGGGCCTCTTTCAGACAAAACATGGTTTGGAAGATTTTCAGTCTTTAAAAGCAACCTGTTGCCTTTAAAATCATTGTTGCCTCAAAAACAAAGCCATTGAGGAACCTCCTTTTCTAACTTTTGGATGACATTGATTTGTTTGTTTGTTATTAGGACTTCTTTTTTTCAAATCCAGTTAACTAATGCTCTCCAAGAGGTAACACAAAAGAGTGTGGACTTCAATGGCTCTGCAACAGCTTTGGCAGATTGATAAGCCTTTGTCTGACAAACTGAATTTAGGTTGTTCTCAACAAAGTTAACAGCTACAAATACCTTACTTTAATGTAACCCCAGGGCCCAAGTTTTGTCACACATCGCATGCATACACATAAACTAGCAACGGATGGGGATTGTAACTCTCACCTGCTGTGACTAGACACATTTGGGCCTGTTGCTTTTTCTGTTTTGGGGCTTTTGGTGAGTTAAAATACCCAAACAAACAAAAAATTAACTCATATGCTATTTCTTGGGAAAAAAAAAAAGTTCCATCAAAAATTGAAATGAATATTTTCTATAGAAAGCCTGCCAAAAATAATTGGAAAGATTCCCACTGTTATCTAGAGGTCTGAGTAATTACACCTTTAGAGTATAACTGTGAAGTATTTTAATGCAAATCCAAGCACAGCCTAAACCACAAGATTGCCAGCAATACCACACCTCTTTAAAATTCATGTTCAGCTACTGATTTTATTTTCAGAAACATGATGTTAGAAACACTCATGGCACATGCCTAGAGCACTTATCAGGATGCATTTCTAGATACAGTACCAAAATATTCATGGTGTGTCTTGCAAATATAAGGAATCAATCACTAACTATGTTATTAAATGGTAAAAATCTTAAGCAGCATTAAAAACTCCTAGAGAAATAAATTTTCAATTCTAAAAATTGGGGGGTGGGGGGGGGAACTAGCAACCTTATATTCTTTTTCTTTACTAGAACCCTCATGATGCAAGTGGTGTAGTTCTAGGAATATGGCGTCCACAGCATTCCCAAACATACACTGCAATAAATAAGGAAGAAGAATAATGGAGTTCAGCCTACTGAAAATACATTGACAACCAATCTCTCACAGGATATGCTGTGTTAGAAGGGACCTACAAGGATCATTGGGTCCAACTGCTCCAGGGGCACAGCACAATCCCCAAGAATGACATCATGTGTGAGCACGTGTGAAAGCACTGTCCAAACACTTCTTGAGCTCCATCAGGCTTGGTGCTGTGACCACTTCCTGGGGAGCCTGCTCCAGTGCCCAAACACCCTCTGAGTGAAAAACCTTTCTCTAATATCCAACCTAAACCTACCCTGACACAACTTCAGGCCATTCCCTCAGGTCCTGTAAATCAGTGTCTGCCTCTCCTTCTCATCTCACAAGGATCTCATGATAGGAAGAAACAAGTACTCTTTGAAAATATTAAATAGCAGCAATGGATTTACTTTCCCCCTTAATGAGGCATCAGTTGTTGCTTTATTATGAAAAATCCTCCCAAGAGAAAAAAATAAAGATACAAAATTAGAAAAATATCATGTAGTATACATGTGCTGACTAACACACAGAAGAGTCTTTGGTTTCTCTGTGCAGCTGTCAGAGCAATCAACTTCAGTCACAGAAAACCCCTTTACAGGGAATAAAAATAAAATAAAAATTAAGACCAGCACCCGTCAAACATATGTTGCATGGTTTCTCTTTTATCTCCTTTGAAATTCTATTGTTACCCAGGCAAGCAACACAGCCAGAGCTGAAAATTTAACAGTTTAAAATCTGCAACTCAACTTACCTTCGTAATAAATTAATTCCTGGAACACACAACTTGGAGTCTGTTATGCCAGCTGTTCTTCATTAGCAGAATGACAACTCCTCCTTTCTTTCTAGTTGTGACATATCAAGGTAACACAAGATTTTTGACAGATCAGATTTGGATTGGCCACAATTATTAGATACACGTTATGGGGGAATGACTTGGTTTGCTTTAATCCTTTGATGGCAATATGCAGATAAGTAAAGGGCAAGAAAAAAACTAACTACTGTTAAAGGTATTTTGCATCTCTTCTACTTGTTAATAGTTTGTTTATAGCAATGCTAACCAAAAGCAAACAAAAACACTAGGGCAGAGAAGAAGGGAGCAAAGCAGACATGCATTACTTTTGCTTATGATGGGCTAAAATGAACACTGAGATCTCCATAATCACTCCTTGGCACTTTTGAATTATAGATCTACTTAGGAATCTGGCTTTTGGGATAATTTTTGTTTATAATATTTACATACCATTTAACCTCATTACTGTTGAGCATGGCATATTGAACTCTTTTTCTGCAAGATATTCCAATAAAATCTTGATGTAATGTTAACTCCTAGCACACTATAGCTCATGAGTGTTTCTTTCATGCATAATTTTGCTGTATTTTTTAAGATGTCTGTCAATTCTGAAAATCAGCTTGCATTACTGGTGCATTTTTTAATAACAGAGCTCCTCTGGATTTTGAGCCAGAAGTCTCATTTTACAGCAGGACTGGTGCTACTCCAGAGCAAATTGTAACCAGCTTTCAAAAAAGAACACAATCCCAGTTGTCTACACTCACAAAGAAAAAAATTAGGAAAATCCTGTCATTTTCTTCTGTTATTTCTATCTTCCACTCTTCTGACTGATCCATTTGGCCATCTTAAAATTATTTATGTGACCATTTGGAAATACATAGATAAGTGGCATTTCAAAAAGAAGCCATGTTGCAGTAGACAACAAGAAAGTGCCATCTACTTTAGCTATCACCTAAATGGAACTAATTAAGAAAGTATTCCCCTATCTAATGTACTGTCAAACAGGTTCCTGTATTCCTGAGAGCATATTTAGATTACTACTGGGAAATTAGAATAAAAAAAGAGATACAATGCAGTAAGGCATGATAACTATTTTGGTAAGCATGACAAAGGAAAAGCCAGTATATTTATTGTTTTCTGTACACGCTCTTCTCTGTCCTCCCTCACACGTATTTCTAAATGGCGTGTTTTTGTATAGGAGATCACATTCTACCAAGAAAAAGATACATTTATCTCCTGGGATTTAAATACAAGGATGGAAACAAGGGGTAATACAAGCGAACTGTAAGGTCTTTAAACCAGACAGTAATTTTTACTGTATTCCTACAGCAGCAGCAGAACTGTATCCTGATTCATGACTGAGACTCCACATGCAAATAAATAGCCATGAGTGCAGCATATTTATTTTAAACACTAGGTAAATATATTTGACCTTCAATATGAGGATCTTAATCCTCCGAGGAAACTCAATGATAAATGATTCAGAAGATCTTTTAATTTTACAGATGAATAAAACCGAGTTAAAGCAACTTCCCTGAGAGTACAAAGAAAATTGACAAGGCTAGAAGAGACTTTCAGTGCTTTGCCTAAACCCCAACATACATAATCCTTCCTAAAAGCAATAATGCAGCAGCTATGATATAGCAGTAGGAATATTTATATTATTAATAAGCTATTGCATAGCACCTACAGATAGAAATGATGTTTCACAAAGCTGTAACTGCTCCACTCTAGTTACAGAGTATGTTCAGGCAAACTAAACTACCACCTTCCAGAACTGTGACTTAATACTGATCTGCTACCTTGTATTGGATTTGTGTGCCAGATTTTGGTAGAGGGGGTAGGGGTGGCTTGTGTTTATGCATTGTAGTTCCTTTTTTTTCTCATTTACAATGCCAACAATAAATCCAAAGTCGCCTGACCTCTGCAATCAAGCCAAAAATAACACCTGCTGGAGATTATCCCTTCCAAATTACACATTATGGACACAGAGTTTACATCAGGCAATTTAAAACAACAACAAAAAAAGTGATTTTTGGCAGCTTCCCCTGAGTCCTCTTTTCTTAATACAATGGCTCAACCGTACTTACTAATAACTACTCACTGTCATGGAGTTACCATGCAACTTACTAGTGGCATCAGTGTAGTGATTCAGACAAAGGAGGGACTTTAATCCTTGTCAGTCAGATGGCACAGGGACCAACAGTATTTTAAGGCTGCACCTCTTATATCAAGGGCTAAGAGCAGAAACCACACTTCTGACTCAGGTAGAAAACACTGACAGGATCTAGCCGAGGAAGCAAGTAAACATGCAAATTCCTCACTACCAACAACAAAAAAAATCCAATTAAAAAAATTTAAATCATATACTTACTATTACAATTGTTTTAAAAGATTCAAGAGCCCTCAGCTATGATTCCTGTCCTAAGCACTGCATAAATGTGCACACAGGTACGTACTGTGACAAAGACCTTGCACTAAGGATACTATTTTCCAAAAAAAAAAAAAACCCAAGAAACAAATGGACTATGGAGAAAGAAAAACATTTTCAGGGATCTTCCTATGCATTGTTGTCCATAGTACATGTTTTTATATAAGTACTCACTCAAAATACTTGTACACAAAAATATACATGGGGGTGTGCATGGTCATGCATGTATATTCACATACACGGTTATCTGCATGTTTGTATATGCACATATACTGAAAAAAGTGATAAGCTGAGGTAAGTTGAGCACAGGATGAAAATGAAAACAAAACAGATAGAGGACAACAAACATGCAACAAGGTTAGAGGGAAAATGACAAGCAATGAGAATACTCCTGACAGAGAAAGGAGAAAACAGTAACAACAAAAGGAAAGAAGCAGACAAAAGAAATAATACCAAAAGCCCGACTAACAAAGACAGCCTGATGACCTGCATTTCAACTACAGGTTTATTTTTCTATCAAAAATAATAAATGTTAAATTGGTACAACAGTTGCTTTGCTACAAACTTTTGATATATCCCTGTACTCTGGAGCTATCCCTCACCCTGGTAAAATCTACATTCAGTCACTCAGGTAAAAGTGACATTAAGAAACATTTCCATGCCCAGTACTGACAATTCTGGAAGACATCCAGGACTTTTAATATCGAAAAAGTATAGGGATTTTGAATACACCAGTGCCTACTGAGATACAATTTTATTACACCTTAACATGCTACAAAAAGAATATTCTAAGGCTCACTTAGCTAACTGTAGAGGATCCTGAAGTGAAAAAAACAAAAACAAACAAACAAACAAAAAAAACCAACAACAACAAAAAACACCAAAACAAAACAAAAACAAAACAAAACAAAAAAAAATCCCAAACTAACAAAAAACCCACCCCGAACAAACAAAACAAAACACAGCCAGAAAAACCCAACAACAAAACCCACAAAACCTAGATGTGAAATAGAGGAAACATTAGTAGTAAACCCAGTAGCTCTATCAGCTTTTTATTCTCTTCTAGCAAATAAGCTTATTTCATTTACCTGCAGGAAACAGCATAATTATGTTAGTTTGTACATATACACATACTTATATTTAAATCCAAATGGATATATATGTGTTTGCCATTAACTAGCAGTGACAGGAAGGAAGAAAATGGTAACCATTTCCAGAGCACTTCCCTGCCTTTGTATTCTTTTGCACTTGAGCACTGGAGAACAGCCAACACCAATACCTAGCCACTAAATAGATAAAAATGAAACATCTTCCCAGCAATATTCTTTTATTGGACCACAGCATTAATGCACCCTTGCACTTCAGATTAAGGTGTAACAAACCACAGTCTTCCATTCTGGTACAATACCCAGATTCTAGAAATTCATATTCGAGGGCTGTATGCACTATGAAATGAATGTCACAAACTAACGCAACCTTTGCAATACAGCTCGTCTTATATTCTCTAGGTTTTGAGGTTTGGGAGGGTTTTCACACACATTTCTTTCAGTAAGGATGCAAAAATCATTAAAAAAACCTCATTTGTATAAGCTAGGCTTTAAATTTTCTGTGCATCATGTCTACGTTCATACAACCCTTTCTCATTTTCTCTATTCAGACTGTGTATTTACATATCCTATCTAAGAAAACCAGAATTGGCTTAATTTAGGACTACTAATTGTCGCTGGCAATCACTCAATGTTCCACCACATGATTTTATTCAGAAGCTAAAAGCCACAGTACCAGGCAAGGTTGTCTTGTCATATATTGCTTTAGGCTACGCCTATCCAGAATGAGTTTTAAAGGTTACTAACTCTGCTCTATAAGCAGACACACAATGCAATTTCACAAGAAAATTCTTGCTTTAATGTTCATAAAATGCAATCTTAAAAAGGCCTTTATATCCCTCCCACAAAGGCACACTGCAGTACAGCCCCTCACTTGTTTACTTCTGATATAGCAGCAGCAGCAGATGCTTCTCCTTCCAATTTCAAAAATTAGCCTTCCAGGGGAATTAGAGAAGCAAATAGTAGGACTTCCTTGTGTGACATACAGATTCAACAACACTTTTAATGCCTTACTTGTACTGCAAGACTGCAGAGATAATTAGGAAGCTACAGAGTCCTTGACCTGAATTTAGGATCCTCTTAAATCTCAAGGTAATGTTACAGAGTGATTTCAAGAAACTAGCTCAATGCAAATATGGTAAAAATAACAACAAAACCAGCAGGTTTTCCAACTATGTAAACACAGCGGTACTTTTCACTTAAAGTAGAAAAATTGCCAAAGTGAAAAAAATCTTAAGTTGCACCCATGTCAACCTTGCTCTAGTGAATTTTATGTCTTTCAGAGATTTAAATCTAGTCTAGAACTGGAATAAGCGGGAGGTTCAGGTGACTTTTACTTACTTTTTCCAACATTTTGAGAGGAATCCTTTATTCCTTTATTAGTCTTTATTATATGAAGCCTGTTCAACATAGTGAAGAATTCTATAGGAAGTGCAAGTTCAAGGGAAGGGGAACAAGAAAATAGGTGTTTCCTCTAAATGCATGGCTTGATAAAGAATAATCTACATACTTTCAAAAATCAGTAAGCAGGATAGCTGAGTGCTAATGCACTCACTATGGAACCTATCACAAGGATGAGATTTCAAGCAGCGGAAGCCTCAAATCACCTTTTGAAGGTATGATCTTAATGAAGCTGGGTGATAAAATTTCCAAAACAATGACACAGTGCAAGAGAAGGGATCAGCTAGAAGGCCAAGCTCAGATTCTCCACTGTGCAGTGTTGTATGCAACTACTTCTCAAGCTTATGCTCCTTCATAGAAGAAAAAAGATAGGACAAGGTTGCAGATTAGTTCAGCATTTCATCCTTGAAGTTCATAAGATTTTCCCAGATGATTATTCAGGACAAAAGCAGATAAACATTACTGAAAACAGTTTGAAAAATAACAATGCGAAAAGTAGGAAAATACTTAATAACAATTACAGTGATTTCCTTGATTTGCCATACCACTGTAAAGAAACAACAACAACGAAAACAAAACTTCACTTACTTGCTTAGCTATTTATTATTTCTTAAAATATTCTTTGTGCTGAGGCTAATAAGAGCTTTGTTTTAAAAATGAAGGAGCAACAGCAATCAAAAACAGGATTTATAGTATAAAATTCTCTAGTCCTTTATTTTCTTTTATACTTGACATATTTAAACCTTGAAGGTAGTTTGTAGCCAACAAGGTGTCCTAGAGAATCTTGTTTAATCATGACACTAATTTAATTAATTTCACTGTTTTCTGCTTCTTAACCATTGTACCTTATTCCAAATCAGAGATGACCATTTGAGACAAGACACTTAAATCTACCGTTGCAATGTAACTGATAGAATTTGGAAACTGTGTCTTTAGCACTAAGCGAAGACCAAGGCCGGTCACTTTGTTTGTTCTTTCAGTGGGGAAAGGGAGGGAAGTAATCAACCCAAGTGAGAAGCTGCCTTCTTCTGTCAATTATCTCTGTAGTGTATATCTCAAGCCATGCTGTATACATGCATATAGAATAGTATTCACTTCAGCTATCCGATTACACAAAAATCTGCCAGCCGTAACAGCTGCAAAGCAGCTGATTGCCTTCCAACCAGGCAGTGATGATACCCTGTACAACTTTTACTTGGTATTCCTGAATAAAAGAAAGATTTATTCACTTGTCAGGTATACGTTAACAACAACTATAAGATAAAACTGATAGCAACTGAAAAGGAAAGCAACCATCTACAAAACCAAGGCATACTAACAAAATATTAAAAAAACCCCAGCCAGTATCATTTTAAGAAAAGAATTTGTCTAATCAGTATTTAAGTTCTTAGCTGCTTGGGTGCAGCACTGGGACAAAATACTTCTCTGTAATCAAGTCTTTCTCATAAATAGTGGCTTGGGGAAGGCAATGAAAAAGTATAAAAGGAAAATACGTACTATCTTATTTACATCATGGTTCTCCAGAAGGAAGGAAAAGCCCTGTTAATATGCAGCAGAGGACATGAGTTTACCTTATAAATTATTAAATACGGGATTCATATTCCATAAAATGATGTATAATTCCATTTATTAAGACTGTAAATGTTGTATGTTTCTTTGTTTGGTGGTTTGTTTTTTTTTTTAAATTTGAACTTCCCTTGCAGTGTGCCCAGAACAATTTCAGAAAGTGAGAAGTCAGGTGGTGGGGCCCCAGGGAGGTTTGACAGACAGGGAGATAATTCAAGCCTTTCTGGAAAACTTTTGAAGCAGAAAACACATGGACTATGGAGGGAGAAAGCTTAAGGGAAGGAATGACAGAGGTAATATATGGCAAGCTCATATAGAAAAGCAACTGTAGTTTTATCCCTACAGCCCATTTCTTCTTATCAGCTGGGTTGGCTCTTCTTATCTGCACCTAACTCTAGGGTACCAAAGTAAAAAAAGCAAAAAACCCCCAAATATCTTAACATCTTCCCTCAACTCTGATGACCTCTCACTGTTCCACTGCTGCCCTATTTTTGGTTAAAACACTTATATGTCCTGAAAAATACCCCACAAAATCCCTGCCAGTTGTTGTGCAATATGGGATAATAGTGAACATTGAGCCTAATGAATCTCTGATTCTTCAGCAGATCTGCAGACCTCCAGTTGTTTGCAAAGCAGCCCCTGACAGAAAGATGAGCAGATGGACAAGAACTGCACAGAATATACATGTATATGTATATATGTGTAGGAGGGACTGGGGTGCATGAGGAGAAGGGAGAGAAAGCTCAGAGCAGCCTCAGAGAGAGAAATAAAAACAGAATGGGAGAAATCAACCTTTTTGTTCACATAACAGACAACATCATTCAGATTCTAGGTCTTCAAATGAAAACGCACTGTTAAACAAGAATAGCAACAACTCTAGCCTGCTCAAGATTTCATGCCATTATTTTTCAAAACAGTTGTTGGATGACTACAGATTTAGTCATAAAAATTAAAACTGAGGTGTGAAAATGGGAAGCACAGACACAGCAGTAGTAGAATGTTCATGAGAACAAATTATGCTTCTGGCCCAACTGCCTCATGAGGACAACATCTGATTTTCCTGAAATGCTGTCCCGTGCACTGAATATTGACTAGGACAAAGGAGACAGGGGATGGAGGAACAGTGTGATGTACATGCTGATTATTCTTTTTATATCTATCCCTTCTAAACCTTCTCTCTTGATTTGTTGTTTTAAAGAATTGCATATCAAGAATGCCTGATGCTTTTGACAGTCAACTGTTATTTTACCCTATCAAGCAAAACCTGACTGATTATTGGACTTTTAATTAATCACCAAGTGGCTGCCAAGGAGATGAGCAAAACATCTAACACTAGACAAGGTTTGCTTGCTATTCCTGCTAATTAGTTATATTTTATTATTGTCCAGTAATATTTGGGGAGAAGATGGCGCAGTGCTAAAAACTATCTTCTATTTTCATTTGGTTTGGATCTGCCTCTAAACAGAAGAATCAAGGCCTTTTGTCAAGAGAGTTTAAAGGAAATGTGATGAAAAATTATCCCTGTGACCATTTGGGGTGTGCAGAATTCCAAGACATGGACAAGATGTGTAGAGGTGCAAAATCTCCTATTTTGGAAACAAGAAATTCTGCAAGAATATAATTGCTATTGTATTCTGCATAACGGATTTCAAAGCCAGGCACACATCTTTTGGTGTGAGTCAGGATAGGGACTCAGAGGGTTTGTCTGAAACACCCTAGACATTGTGGAACAGAAAGCAGTAAATTAGTTGGCAGACAAAGCAGATATGCCAAACCTTTAAGGCACAGATTATTATTGTTACTGGGAAACATTTTGTACATTCCTGTATTTCTGAAACAATTTTACAGATTTACACATGATCAAGTACATAAATTATACTTGAGGGTACAACAACCTGTGTTGTTTACTTGTGTGCTGTCTCACAGATGCCTGCATGCCCACAGAGAGCCACAGCCAGGCTCCCACCCCCAGGCTCCAGGCTTCAACAGGGCCACAGCAGCAGCATCCTTCTAAGCTTGGCTTTGCATGCCTGCAGCAAGCAGGTGTTTTTTGAAGATACATTGTGACCTGGATAGCCTGTCAAACAAATGGCCGCAATGGGACTTCTTTGTAAGGAAAACATTAGAATTAAATGACTGGAGTAGTTCGGAAATTTTGAGCATGCATTTTGCAGATTGGCTAGCATAAACCATGTACAGGGCAGCAGATTACAAATTGCAAAGTTGATTTTGAAAACAGAAGAGCCCTTCTGAATGATGAAACACAGACAGATAAGACAGCCTCTTTCAGGTTTTTAAAATGCTAATTTTTAACAAGTTGCCTAGAGAAATCTGTTTTTCAAAAGACTAGGTTGTCGCGCTCTCTGCTATGTGCTGAAATCATGAACTTGCACACCATACTGTAATCAGCAATATATGGACCTGCTACTCATTGACATTTCTGCCCTAAAGCCTTGAGTTTTATCATACTGATTTAATAAGGAATTACAGTACACTGTGGAAAGGGCAAACAGGCACAGAAGCACAGCATTTAACCTGAAATATCTACGTGGATGAAGTCGTATGGCTGGCACATCAAGCTGAGAGGAAGAAAAGGCTTCTTTTAGACAGAGTTACCATGGACGCACAGTCCTTGGGCCATGGTAGAAATGATGGATATCTCAGAACTACCTGTTCCAGCTCATTCCCAGTTTCCTGAGGCTTTGCATCCAGACAAAAGAATTTGTAGAGGGAAGGTCTATGCCTGTTTTCTGTAAGAGGTCACATTAATTAATTACGATGATCTTTCTAAAACCTTTTTCCTCTCTGCATTATTAGCCTGCCTCCCTACTTTCCCCAACACTTCAGCCACAAAAAATTCAGACTGCTGCTTACACATGGCTACCAAAAGCTCTAACTTCATGACTAAGCTTCATCTTTTACTGTGAGCATCAGCCCAGTGACACATGCCAGTCCCACAAATACAAGCAAGTTATTGCCAGAAATAAGTAAAAATGTCATTGCATCTTGCAGCTACAGGATGGATAAGGAAGTTGACAGTCCCGCAGCCACAAGAGAAGTATGCACCTATTTAAAATGCAGGTGATAGTGTTTGATGGGTTTTGAGATAAGGAGTATATTTGAGTGTCATACATACTAGCAATATGAAAAATTATTTAAATATATGTTGTTCAGACCCAAACCCAGATCACAGAAAAATAACCCTATGCAATTATGTATATAGCATATCTATGAAATGATAAGAAAAGTTACATCCCAAAGCAGAGTTTGCATTTTTAAAGCTACCTGAGAAGTCTTATGTGGAGCTTTTTTCTCAATTTGACTTTTTTTTTCTTAAATTGCTCATGCAGAAAACAGTAAAAAATATATTCTGCAGCAACACAACAGTTGAATCTTTCCAGAATACAATATTTTTTATTTATTGAAAGGACATAGATATCCAAGAAATTCAGCTTGACTCTTGCCTAGTCTGACCCAGGTAGTATGCAACTAAGGAACTCATGTCAGCCACTAAGTCAGCCAATATTCCATAAAGTGGTAAAATGCAAAATTATGTAAAAATTTGATTTAGAGACAATGCAGCAAAAAGAGATAGCCAATTTACTACTACTTCTTATGTTTCACCACCACCTAGAAACCCTTCTTTTTAAAAAATATTAGCCTTCAATAATGATATTAGGATATCAATGATATTCAATTACTAATAAAAATCCCAGAATGAAATTAAAACTAAAAAGACTTCTGTTTATTATCATCACATTTACTTCTTCAGCATCAATCACAGCACAAAAGCAGAGCCCGTTATCAACTGCAGGATCTTTGGTGGTCATTGTATAGTTCTGCAGATGGATAAAATATCTACAGACTGGCTCAAAGAAAAGATTTGACCTTGAGGTACAACAGATCCTCTTTGAAAATAACCTTCTCCTCCTAAGCAATCCAAAGTACTAGTGTCTAAGAGTGAATTTGCAGGTATTGGACATAAAGGAAAAAAAAATTCTTTTGAAATATGAGGGGGGTTGGAGGAAAAGGGGACTCGAGCATACTGAGTTCCAGGTCACATAATAATGGTTCAGAAAACAGTTCACCAGATGGTGAAATTAATGCTAACGTTTCTCAGCTTTTTTTTGTGTCAGAGAAGGGTTGGAATTATGGATAAATCCCCATGTTGTAAACTAATTATCTTTTCTCATATACTTCTCTCTCTCTCTCTCTTCTCCTTACATAAAAAAGCCTGAATATATTTTCTGGAATATTTCATCATGTGTATTATAGCATATTTCCTACAATCCTCTGCACTTTGGAGGGTTATTGGCTATGACTGAATGACTTAGATTAACACATACAAATCTCAGAGACACTAAAACCAATATTTGATTTTATAGGACTTAAAATTGCTTTATTTCCATAAACTAAACCAATTTCTACTTTTTCCCAAATAAGATGAAAGTTATTTAAAACATTAGACAAAAAAAACCCCAAACAAACAAAAAACAAAAACAAACAAATAAACAACAAAAAAACCCCACCAAAACAAAACAACAACAACAAAAAAAAAACCCCAAGCCAGAAGCAGAAGCATATATTGTAAGTCTGTGTAATAATGAAGCATATAACCTGCACTTCAACACATTGTTTGGGAAGTCCCACTGAACCTATGCGATAACTCAAAGAGCCAGTAAATCTCACTTCAAGACATTATATGAAGCACACCACAGCCTCAGATGCTACATCAGAACATTTTCTCTCTGCTGGCTGCCAGTCAGTGCAGACCTTACCTTAGAACCCAGGCAAAAAGAAAATTAGAGTGTTTTGAACTTTAAATAAACTAGAGAGTGAAAAAATCCACAAAACAAAGCAAACAAAAAGCTTTTCTTCAGGAAAAATCCATTAATGTAATACCAAAAGACCAATAAAGCATGGGTCCTTCTATTATCCCCAAAAAGCTTAAGACATCAAATTGAGGTTTATGAAATAAGCATTAGACAAATTTCTAGACCATAGTATGAGTAAGTAAAGGGCATGAACTTGGAAGGTGAGATTTTTAGGAGAGTCTGTCGTGGAAGTGGGATTTCTAAAAGAAATTCCCATGCTATGGAAGCATGAATTTATGTGCTTAAACTGCCTTAGATACTGAAGGATAAAAATTGAACAATACATTATCCAGAACTACGTGCAGGACAGAATGAGAAGGGTCTGCCCACCTATCCACAGTAAAAAACAAGGATCTCACCCTGTCTCAGGCTGATGTCAGAATTTTGCTTCAGGTCAGCAAGTACAGGTTTTGACAGACAGTTTGCTAGACAAATTCAGGGTGTTTTCTGTACTGCAATATTGTGTGAGTTTAGCAGGCTACTTTATCCTCAAAAGCACATTCATTTCCAGTTTACTGAAAATCATCAAAGAGTTTGCAAGTCATTCAAATATAAGTAATTAAAAATAATCTTACCTTCTTTTGATCTTCTAGCTTATGACTTACTGGATTCCTTCCATGTTTGTTCATCTCTGAAGATAAATCCATCACATTCACTCCTTGCCCTTCAAAATGAAATCGGTTCAGCAATGCAGCAAACTAATCCACAAAACAGGGGCTACAAACACAGAAACATGGTGTGTTTTTCCATCACACACCATCTCTGAACATCAATGACTCGGAGAAACAACTAAGAAATGCATTGACTGAGCTGAGGAAAACTTTGCAGTTCAATCTTGAGATTTTCCAAATCACCATAGCGTTTTTAGAAGCTGATGCTTAAGAAGAGAAATATTCATCTACCATTTTTAAGTCCAACTGCTATCTGTATCTTTCTTCACAGGTTTCCATTTTACAGGAGGTTACATCCTGACTGTGGACCTGTTGAGATTAAAAAAAAAAACACATCAAGATTGATTTATAATTTTCTGTCACTCTTTATTATCTGTCTTCATTAGGTGTGTGTGTGGATTTTGTGTGGTTTTTGTCTTGGAGGTTTTGGTTTGGGATGGGTTTTTTTTTTGGTTGCTTGGTTTTGGTTTGGTTTTTTGGGTTTTGTTTGTTTTGTTGTGTTTTTATTTGTTTATTTTTCTTAAGTGGTACTGGAGTTTCATTTAGTACTTGGCAGGGTAAAATAATACATGATCCCATCCATTCCCCTCTACATCTCTGTGGCCACACAGAGTATTCATTGAGAACAGCTAGTGAACTCCAGCTACCAATAAAGGAAAAGTTATAGCAAAGAGAAAAGCAAAGACTATTTGGCTAAAATACCAAAAACACTAAATTAAACATGGACGAAAAAAATCCTCCTTAAAATGTCAGGTCCAACCCCTAAGCTTTCTTATTGTGATCCAGTTACAAATAGGAGAAAGGCACAAGGGTGAGATAAACCCAACAATGAGACAACATCAAGAGATCAATATTGATACAAAGAAGCACTGATAGCATAGAACCCTATGAAATAAAATTTCTCCCCCAGACTACAGTGGGTTCCAAGAAGAAAGAAAATTGTAGTTATTCCCAACATCACAGTGTGAGGCACCTATTCTTATCCATATTTATCTTCATATACAATTGAACACGATAGTAATAAAGGACTAATCAAGCAATAAGGACAAGTTCTTTACAAAAATAACTAGAAACAAACAGAAGATGCATTTGCCTAGGGAAATCACAGGAATATAAACAATCATACACTAAGCTACTGTATGAGAGAGCACATACCCAGATAGCTTGTTGCCCAAACACTACTTTAGCCTGATACATCCTACCTTAGAATTAAATGAGTTTTCCTTGCTGTTCTAACTTTTGAGAGTCACCTTCTGCAGATAGGCAGTGTATTACAAACACACTCACCAAGGGAAACTCAAATGCTTAGAGATGATTTTTCTATTGATTATTTAGAACATCCTGGGGAAAGTCAGTGAAATAAAAAACAAGACTAAGGTGTTAACTACCCATAAAATAGGAAGTAGCCATTAAAACTATGCTGTTAAAATCTGCCATAAATTTAAGATTTTATTGGACTAATAAGCAGATTACATTTAATAGTATACTATAACTTTCCGAAGTACACATAGCTTTTCTCACCCCATTTCCACAGAACCTGAAGCACAGCAGGGCAGAGCCAGGTATCACTCTCTGGTGCAGCCTGTTCCCACCCCCACCTGTGATTTCACCCATTTGACAGTTTCATGGATCCAGGGAATGCACAAAACCATACTGCCAGGACAGAGGAAGATGAAACATGAGCTACAACTGCAGGGATTAACATCTGGATTCATGTTTATAACAATTGTAAAGCCAAGGTAAGTCAAAACCAAGCAGTTAAAACCTAGCAGTTTCTCTGGTTCATTTCATGGTCAGACATGTGAATTATATTACTTCCCATGCCTGACAATTATGCTATGCTAGGCAATTAAGCTATTCTGTGGAATTGCATGGTGTTTTCAAGCCAAAGTTGGACAGAATGCAAATAATTTTGTTTAGACTGCCCTCATTACTTTTAACATGCAAAGCACAGGGTGGCAATTCTTAATCGTTCCATTCAGCACATTGTTCCATGATCTTCAGCCTTTTCAACATAAACAGCTGTAATTAAATGCTCTTGGCTGGCAATTTTCTTTTTTTTTTTTCCTTTACAGTGGAACCAAATTTATTATTCACTATTTTATACTGATATTTAACATACACTCAATCACAGAATAAAATACCCAGAGTCCCAGATAGCATGATGATGGCACACTAAAGAATAGATTTTTAGTAGGCCACCTTGACATATAAAAGTCAAGGTGAGTTAGAGTTTTTTACTATTTTATTCTCTCAACAGACACAAAAAACTCATTCAATACAAATTCCTAATAATTTACAGATACCTATAATAAAATAGTCTTCCAGACGTATTTAACACTGCAAACTCAGGCCTAAAGGAAATGGAGCAAGCTATCCAAGCCAGGAACATCCTTAGACATTCTCACTAAACAACAAGATGAGGAAAATACTATGTGGAAATATTTGTGATGGGTGTGGGGGGGAGGCTAGTGACTTCTTCTAGAGAAACTATGCAAGGCATTCAGGGTGATGAAGCTTCTGGTTTAAGAACCTCAAATACTCGTCTATATTCAAGTGGACTTAAGTTAGGTGAAACGTGTCTGAACTAACTTCTACTTCACTGTGAGTGACAGTTTACTGATAGACTACTGGGGAACAGCCCCAGAATATATTCTGAGAATTATCCAGAATTATTCTTTCTATGCTGCCCTTATTATCAACACAGATAGTTCTTTAAAGGTTTACACTGACGGAATTTTCAGAAAGCAATCAGAATCCTCAAGCTCTCTGCAGGTCTCTTCCATGTACTAGTAGTAGCAGCAGTAGTAATAGTAGTAATAACAATATTTTCCTGTAAGTGGCACATTCACTAAATATTTGGTGGACGGTAACACAAATATCTTTACAGAGTCTGGATGTTGCAAATCAATCTGGCTGAGGAGAACGTTCAGGGAGGGTGAGTTGTAAGCAACTACTGTTTTAGTCAATTCTAATGGTTCTACAAAATCTACAAAGAAAAAGTTGCTGTACAGCCATAGGAAAAATTTAGATAGTGAGTTTTTCCCTAGGTTTCTTTCCATTGTCATTGGCCTCCAGATGTATCAAAGCCCCATGACCACATAAGGTGCATTCCAATGGCTACCTGGGAGGCTTCACACCAAAACAGTGCTCTATGGTGGTTATCATTGGCAAGGATGAGGACAAAGGCTACATTAGAGACCCAACAGACTACTTTCCCTTCCAAAATCCTCTTGCACCCACATGGACATTCTCAATTTTTGCCATACTATTAAAGCAATTTTGAGACAGGTCCAGGTATAAAACTATGACTAATTCGCACTTTTCAAGTTTTCTTGTTTGTGTACAGGGTAAATCTACTGAATTGCATCCTGGGTATTATCAGCTGTGCTGATAACAGTTTATGCTTAATTGAGTTGTTTTGACTAAAGAATTTCTGGAAATGTAGATAGAGAAATTATTTTCTGGATATGCTGATAGAAAATACCATGCAAATTTTAGAAGTACACAACAGCAATTTTCAGTACTAATACCTCATCATTAAAATGGAGCTTCTAGTTTATATGCAGTTATAATAGATGTGGAATTTGGGGGCTAGGAGGGAGAAAAACTGGAAACAATACCCATTTACCTGTTTCAAACATGATTGTGTGTATGCCAGGACCAAAAGCAAGTGCCATCTGTAAATCTCAGTGTACAGCTAAAGCAAATCCCAGGTACAAACCAGCCTTTGTTCTTGCCCATCAGTGCTCCCAGGGATGGCAGCATGGCTGAGACAAATGGTGGCAGAGTACCAAGACATCATGACTCCCTTGAGATTGGCAATGGGGCACATCTTGTGCAAGGCATGCTCTGCCCCACTGCCCTTGAGGTCGATAAGGCTCACCACTAACATTGTGCAAAATTATTCAGCTTCACTTTGAAGACAGGCAGGTCAGGAATATCAGGGGTATAACTTCCATACTTGATATGATCTTATGAATCTTCTAGGTGATGTGGCACCCCAGTATGGCCCTACTAACTTACCCATAGCAATAGTTTCACAATGGCCTTAAAAAACCTCCAAACATGAAAGCTTCTTATCTTTCTTTATAGTCTTTTCCCCCAGGGAGAAAGCATTAAAGCTCTCTGTATGGGTCTAACTTCAAGCATTATGATCAGGCACACAAAGAGTTATCAGAAATAAAAGATGATGTTGACTCTTGAAGGATTTGAGAACAATTCCAGGGAACACTGCTTTTAGCCAGCATTCAGAAAAAGAAGCAAGTATCTGTTCTCTGCACACATATATGGTAGAAGTGCCATAGAAAGGTTTGTCTGCACCAGATAAAAGCAGTCTGGGAAGGCAGCTGGTGAGCCAAAAACACATCTCGAAGCACTGAGGCTTGCCTATAGAATTATTTATTCTGATGCAAAATTAATTCTGCTCCAAACACACGCCTGATCATGGCAATACAAAAAGCTGCAGTGTTTACAGCTCTTTCTAATCAGTGTAATGGTTTTTACTTCGATAAAAAGTGACCCCATAAGGACAAGTCTAGAGATGATATTTCCTTTATTAAGTGCATGTGTAGCTGAAACATTTTGTATTATTTCTGTAAGTGGTGTCACCTTATCCTCTGCATTTCTTCATAGGGAAAAACTCCTCTTCAGTACAGAATGCTATGTGGAGCCACCATATTATCAGTGAGGATAGAATTACAATTGTTTGCATTGTTCCTGGCTCTAGTCAATGCATATTAAAACATTTTCAGATTTGTATGGATTAAAGGAAAAGATAAAGGGCAAGCTAATATTTACATCTGTGCAATGCTTTTCTGCTAAGCAGGATGCCAACCGCCTGAAAATTGTCAAACTGAATGCACAAGTTATCACTGGTGCACATAATGAATCAGAAAAAACAAATTAAAAATCATATGTGTGTATATATATACACACACACATACATATAAATATGAGACTGTTCTATTCTCAGAAACCATTGTTATAAATGGTACAGCAACTCAATTCCTTTTGGTTTTCTCAAATCCTTTTTATCTTACATAGCAACCTCCATCAACAGGCTGAACTCTCTATACAGAATTTAGAGCTTCTATTACATGCCAATTTTATTTCAGGCTTGGGACAGCTACCAAACAGGAATGCCTTCCCTCTTCCATCACCCAATTCTTTTGCCGCTGAGTATCAGAGATAAAGCAGCATAAGAAAAGGAATACAAAGTCTATTTTTAAGAAATAGTCCAGTCTAGCCTTTTACTATGATGTCTCCTAAAGATTTGTTGTGAGGGGTGACAGTTTTGTTGCATGCACAGTACTCTGTGCCAAGACATATAACTGAGCATCAGACCTAAATGATATTTGGTTATCTTACCCAGTTCCGCCCTGCTACATATGCAATCTCTTAAAAAATTCATGAAACATCAACATTTCACTGTGCTTTACAACATTTCTGCAGACATGCTGCAAAGGACAAATTCCACCTTATATCAATTCCACCTCTAGTTTCAGTGGAATATTTCTCCATTTCTGTCCAAATTTGTTTTGAGTGTTCCTCTGTACTACTGAAGCAGAGGAACACAGTATGGTGCAGCTTTTATATTTCTAATGTTTGGAAAAAAATAGGAAGAATGAGTATTCCTTATTTACATGCTAAATACTATGCAATATTTTTATTATTTTTATAACTCTGCATGTATAACGAAAGAGCTACCTTAAAAAAGAAGATCAGCAAATATTCTCCAAAACCTAACAAAAACCTGGATGGGATATGAGAAAGAAAGACAACACTGAGGTGGAAATGAAGGGGAATATAGAAAGCATATTCTCATATTTTCTAGGTATACAATAGAAAGAGTAAGCAAGAAAATACAATTCAATCAAACAATGCAAGTACACCTATATGGATCTTAAATTGCTTTGACCCATTAACCAAAGCAGTCTCTTTATGCAAAAAACTATTTATAAGGCTCACGAGAAAGAGAAAGGCTAATTAAAAATAGCAGAGAACTCACATACCTTTGAAATTTTGTTTCCTAGGGAGCTATTAAGCCTTCATTTCTCTTGCTTTTAAGTTTTGATTGGCATGCTGAAAAAATATGCAGCTGACCTGTGTCTGAGCAGTGGCTGATCTTCTGGGAGTTTTAATCATTTACAGCTATTGCTGTAATCAGATTGCCAAGACATAAAAAAAATGCCAGAAAAATAACTAAATAATTTTTTTTTGTGTACTTTACATAATTTCCAGGAAGAAAAAGGCCCTGGGCTTTGGGAAATATGTTGATATATGGTAGCTCTATAGAGACTAGTATATTTGGTACATTGCAACACCCCATGTATGTTAAAACTTTGCTACCATCCATGAATGGAATGCAGCCCAAGGGGAGGTGTTTTCTCTCTGGTTCATAGGCTGTGAATATGACAAACAGGAGCACACCACGTTTCACATACATTGCTATTTTGAGCAATTTATGTATTCAAACACAAAAACAGCATACTGAAGTTACTCTTACATGAAACACTTAAATCCACCTCCCCTGCTTTACTGGAGATAAGAACTTATACTCCCCAACTTGATAAATCTAAGTCCTTGAAACTTAAGAATATCATTAAACCACATAGCCTCTCTTGATCAGTCCAGACTTGCTAAATAACTCAATTGGATAAAAAATTCAGCTGCATTTTCAGAACATTTTTAACTCAATGCCTGGTACAAGTGATAAAGCAAAAAAATCTTACCTATGCTCACAGACAATTTCACAGCTGCTTCAAAAGCCAATTAATTCTTTCAGTATTTGTTTAGTGGCAGCCTTTCCTGGTGAACCCCATGCTCATCACAAGAAATTAAATATAGGTGCTGATCAAACATTGCAAACAGTGCTCTGCTACCTCAGTATTCAATCCATGTCCAGACCAGTCTCCGGCAATTAAATCAATTGATTCAAGCAAATATGTGGCTGAAACAACAACTCCTAGAGAGTGCAGAGCAGAGAGATGACTGACTAAGTGAGACTGCTGATTGGAGTAGGGGAAGGAGGTAAAGAGAAGGGGGGAAAGGGGATACAAAAGGATGATACATATTTTTTATAGAAAGAGCCAAGTGACAAAAAATATTTCAAAAATTTGAAGACAAAAAGCATCAGTAGATGGTGCTGTCTTAATCATGAACAAAAAGATGACCTTTGATAGTAGAAATTTGTCCTCACAATCACTGAATCACAAACTAGTTTAAATTTGGGCTGGGAAAGACCTTCTGGGTAAATTGCTTCCTGGTCTGCCAGTGCAGAATACATTACTACATTGTATTTTCTAATGCTTTATTCTGGTATTACTCTAAATTCCCAAGTGACACAGCTCACAGGGCTTCCCACATGAGAATGTTAAACAGCCCAATAGAAAAGAATCCTCTAAGAAGTTTCTCAAAAGATGGGTATATTGACTTAAAATTTAAGCTGAATTTTGCATTCTTCAAGCAATTTGTATCAATATTTACAATTGCCCACTCCATATATTTTTATATGCTGATTGTAACCTCACAATTTAGAACACATAAAAAAATCTTTTTTTATTAATGAGTATCTTTGATTTTTGACTTTTCTTAGGTCTCAGTCCATTCAAGTGAAGCTCAAATAGATGTTGAGAGTACCACAAATACAACTGCATTTGAAAATGTCAAGGCACTATATCAGTTATTCCCAAGAATCTCAAAGCATATGTTAAAAGAGCTTTAACTAACAATAACATGGGCTGGAAATACAGGAACACCTTGACAGTCCCAAGTTTTACTGAAAATGTAGAACTAAAAGGGGTTTGAGGTAACATGAAGGAAATAATTATTATGGGTAGTATAAGGTCTTTGTGTCTACCTAGAGCACATGTTCACTCATGAATGCCTAAATTATGTCTTAAGACAATAACATATTTCAAGAACAATGTCACACTCCACTTGTAAAGAGATTGGCATCGCTAGGTCCACCAAATTACCCCATCATCTGAACAAACACTGTTGTATAAGTCTAAAATCACGGCTTGGTGGTCTCTCTGTAGTTTGAGAAAATAAATAGGCATTTTTAGAATGGAATTCTTCTCATCCAAGCTAGAGATGACTCATCCAAAATAGAGATGAATCATGACCTAAGTGGCTTTGGAATGCACAGACTTTTGCTGTATGTATGAAATCAGGTGAGACGAATCTTTTCCTTCAAACCACACATTTTAAGGGACAGAATACGTGAGGCTCATTCATTCAAATACTAGGGAGACACTAAAAAAACCCACAAAACCACAAACCAAAAAAACCCAAAAAACAAAACCCAAAAAACAAAGTTTAAACATGCCAACACATCTGATCAAGTCCTGCTAGAATAATCCCATACAAGTAATCTACCAGCTATCTGTTCATTCAAAGTGGATGTGCAGGAGCAACAGATGTTTCTGGTTTGTCACAGGTGAAAATGCTGCTTGCCACAATAACTGAGCTACTGTAGCAGAAATTAATCTTCTCCTTTCACAAAAAGTTGCCTACAATCATTGCTTCACTGAGAGCTGTACCTCTTCTTTCTCAAAAGTTTAATATTGACTCGGCAGATAGTTTTTCAATAGTCTCACAAAAACTGATTTCTTTTAAGTACAAAAGGCACAAATACATCTCAAGTACTTCAAACTTATTCCTGTTTTTCATTTGTTTATGTTTAAAAAAATGTATTCTATAGCTACTCAAATCAACAATAAACCTTGTTGTTGTGGTTTAGGAATGATACTCTCCAATTTAGTCCTGCTAAAACCACTCTTCACTTGTTTCCCTCTTCCCCTGCTAGTGGGAGTACAACATGGGTTGAGATAGGAGCCATTTACTATAAAGAGCAGTAAGATAAGAAAATGAACAGTAACAGCAACAGCATTAATAGGAAAAGGTGTAAGACAAAGAAAGGATTCACAAAGAAAGCCTGCAACAGTCAACAGTAATCAAATACCAATCAGCCCTTCCCACATTTTCTCGCACTGGAAGGAACATCTTTCTCAAAAGCAAGAGAGCCTTTTCCCAACCTCAAGCAATGGCTGTGAGATAATACAGAAAAGCCCCCTACAGCTAAGCAAAATATTAACTCTGTCATGGCCAAAAGTAGGACACTCATGAAGACGAAAAGTTGGCCTTTTGCTATTTTCTTTTAAACCTTTGAAACAGCTTTGAGAGGGTTTTTTTCGCCTCTTAATATGCAGAATATTTTTTTGATACAGTCTTAGCAGACATTGCTTGGCCTATTTCTGTAATATAACACTGATGATCTCCTTATTGTGTCATACACGTTGCTTACCCTGAAAAAATAACAATAACTGGGACAGTCTTGTGACTTCTACCTGTGTAAATACCATTCCTTAGATCTGAGTAATGTGAATCTTTGACCTAGCTACAAGTTCCCTCCTCACCCATATTGTGTGCTAATATTTAGAGATTCTGTGATTCTTTGTCACACAGTGAGATTAAAGAAATTTAAATCAAAGACTCAATTTGCAACATATTTTATAATACAATTTGTAATATCTTCTACTATTTACTGCATGAATTACATTGTCTGTGGCACTTTAGATTTTATTTCTCATATCTAAGCAATTTTTAATATCATATAGTACTGCAAACTTTCCTCAGATCCTAAAAGCTAAATTGTAACAGTGAATTTCTGGTTGTTAATCCACCTTTATCCAAGTAAACCACAGGATCTCTGCTGTGATTTTAAGACCAGCTGAAAATTGAACACAGCACAGCTGTTTGCTCAGTCTCTCCCTTTCCCTCCCTCCCACCCTGATGAAATGGGGTGGAAAATCAATGTAAAATCTTTATGTTGAGATCAGAACAGTTTAATTGTTAAAACTGATGGTAACACTGACCTACAACTCAGCCAAGGTGAGCTACCAGAGGTTCTATTCCTCTTTTTAAACAAACACATATTCCAGCCCTTCAAAAAGTGCCAAAAAATTAGCTCTGTTTGAAAAGTGCAATAATTAAAGAAAAATTAAAAGCTAATTATCAATGCAAACAATTCTTATTTTCTCTGCTGAGACAGCTGTCTTGTAATTTGCCCTCCCAATTATTAAAATGTGATTCATGTCACAAACACACTGCTGAATTAGACCACAAATGTGCACTGCTTGCCCTGCTGTATTTACATCTAAATATTGTCAGTCTCCCAGACACTCTTGGTAGTCAATACACAGAATATATATGATTCAAGATAAAGAAATGCAAAGGTCAGAGATCATGCACAATGACAAAAGAAGCACAATTGCATCATGTGATAAAACATGCACATACCTGTGAACAGTATGTAGCTGGATAATATCTTCATCTCATAAGTATAATTATCCAAATTTACCATTAGCCTTACATAATCAGAAATCAGGTATGGAAAAAAAATCAGAAATTTAGTGGCTGGGTTTTTAAGAAACTCTGGTTTCTGAAATTAAAAACTCAAATTTAATTTTTTTGTTCACCAGATGCTCAGACTGGCAAAAAGAAGACTGAAAGAGTTCTGTAAACTGTATTATGTACTCTACCTCAAAAATAGTATCTACCTGAAGAACTTTCTGTTATTAACTGCACTATATATTTGTGAACAAATATTAAAAGATTTCACCCTAAAAAGATGTCCCTGTCCTGTCTGGTTTTGACAGCCAATAACATTTCAGACATTTCAGAGTAAAAGAGTAATCCTGAACATATTAGTGCATCTAAAAATATAGCCAGCATACATAGAATATCATTTTTATGCAGAAAATACTCCATGATCTTTTTTCACACTCAATGTAAATTTACACACAAATTCAATGACTGCTATTAAATAGCACACACACAAATTTCAGATAGATACAAAATCTTAGTGTTTACATTGTACCACAATTACTTTCCTATAATGACACCCAACTTTTTCTCTTAATAATTTAGATGAACCAGCCTAAACAGCCTCAACCAAAATAAAGATTGTTAAAGTTATTACTGGATAATACTAACTACATTGAAGTACTGGTACAGCATTGATTATTTTCAAAAATAAAGCATTGCTTCCCAAATCCCACAGATCTATACAAAGCAGTGTGGTATGAATGAAGCCTCATTTTATAAATGCTTATACAAAGTAGGTGATGCAGTAAGAATGTGTGATTTTTCATCATGTCACTGTGAGATTCTGCATGAAAATGTTTTGTATGTTCATAAATCAATGGGACCAGATGGGATCCATACCAGGGTGATGATGGAGCTGGCAGATGAGTTTGTGAAGCTGCTCTCCATCGTTTACCAACAGTCCTGGCTCACTGGGGAGGTTCCAGATGACTGGAAGCTGGCCAGTGTGACACCCATCCCTAAGAAGGGTAGGAAGGAGGATCCTGGTAATTATAGGCCAGTTATCCTGACCTCAGTACCCAGTAAGGCAATGGAACAGTTTATACTGAGTGTCATCACACAGCACTTACAGGATGGCCAGGGTATCAGACTCAGCCAGTGTAGGTTTAGGAGTGGCAGGTTGTGTTTGACTAGCCTGGTCTCCTTTGACCAGCCTGGTGGATTCAGGAAAGGCTGTGGATTTTGTCTGCCTGGATTTCAGCAAGGTCTTTGACACTGTCTCCCACAGCAAACTCCTGGAAAAGCTGGCAGCCCATGGCTTGGACAGGAGCACTCTTTGCTGGGATAAGAACTGGCTGGATGGCTGGCCCCAGAGAGTGGTGGTGAATGGTGCTGCATCCAGCTGGGGATCATCACCAATGGTGTCCCTCAGGGGTCTGTGCTGGGGCCAGTTCTGTTCAATATTTTTATTGATAACATGGATGAGAGTATTGAGTCTTTCATTAGTAAATTTGCAGATGACACTAAGCTGGGAGCATGTGTAGATCTGTTGGAAGGTAGGAGGGCTCTGCAGAGAGACCTGGAACAGTCAGATGGATGGGCAGAGTCTAACAAGATGAAGTTCAATAAGTCCAAGTGCCAAGTCCTTCCACAATAACCCCCTGCAGTGCTCTAGGCTGGGGACAGTGTGGCTGGACAGTGCCCAGGCAGAAAAGGACCTGGGGTACTGGTTGACAGCTGACTGAACATGAGCCAGCAGTGTGTCCTGGTGGCCAAGAAGGCCAATGGCCCCTGGCCTGTATCAGGAATGGTGTGGCCAGCAGGTGCAGAAAGGTCATTCCTTCCCCTGTACTGGGCACTGGTGAGGTCACACCTTGAGTACTGTGTCCAGTTCTGGGCCCCTCATTTAGGATGTGCTTGAGACACTTGAGCACATCTAGAGGAGGCAACGGGGCTGGTGAGGGGCTTGGAACACAAGGCCTTTGAGGAATGGCTGAGGGAGCTGGAGTTACTCAGTCTGGAGAAAAGGACACTCAGGGGTGACCTTATCACTCTCTACAACTCCCTGAAAGGTGGCTGTAGTCAGGTGGGGTCAGTCTCTTTCACCAGGCAGTAACCGACAGAACGAGAGGACACAGTCTGAATCTGTGGCCAGGGAAATATAGGTTGGATATCAGGAAAAAGTCTCTTACAGAAAGAGTGATAAAGTACTGGAACCATCTGCCCAGGGAGGTGGTGGAGTCACCATCCCTGAATGTGTTTAAAAAAAGATTGGATGTAGCACTCGGTGCCATGGTTTAGTTGAGGTATTAGGGCATGTGTTGGATTCAATGAGCTTGAAGGTCTCTTCCAATCTAGTGATTCTTGAAAACACTGAATTATTACTACTTACATATTTCCACATTCTTGTTGTTCATAGATTAAAAAAAAATAAATAGCATCATATGAGTAGAGGCTAGGACAGAAGAAAAGGCTCAGAAAACAATGTCTTTACCCGGGGAGCGGATCACATTGCAGTGATATAGAAATTTAATGTTCTTTGGGAAACATAATGAACAGCCTTATCGCAGGAGACCTCTGTTCTCCACATACATTGAGTGGTGACAACTCATCCTTACTGGAAACCGATACACAAAGGCTTGCCTCAGAGCATTAAACCCTTGGCATGCTGGATGCCTGCTGTCATCAGACACAAGCATTACCAAGCAGCCTACCAAGCTAGCTCAGATACTGCAGTCCAGACAAAGAGACCTTTCTACATTTCTCAGTACCACAAATCAAGAACATCTCTGTTTAATTTGAGCCTGTTTGCCTTTACTAGTCTGGCAGCCCACAGCCTAGTTCCCCATACCACTACAGTAACAAGCCAAGTCTGGTCTTGGCAGGCAGTGGGGAGCTGCACAGGCAGTAAAGGCAGTCCCCTGGAGTGGAAGGAACACGACTTTGTCCTGCCACATTAGGAGCAGTATTGATTGGCTGCAAGACTATTCTGCACAGACATCCTCTGATAGAAAATGGATCTCTAATATTGAACCGTTGAGTACCAAAATAAAAGGGAAAGCTGTGAAACATTTGGGGTTACAGAAGCATTTGACTAAGCTTTCTCCAAAACAACAGCAGAAAGAAAACCAGCCTAACTCAGCAGCTAAGCATTTACGCACACAGCATTCCTAGATAATAGGAAGCAGAACACAGTCTTTTGCACCAGAATCATCATGAAAATTCATGACCTGGTCATTCAGTGTAACTGAAGCAAGCAAAAAGCTGTGTGCTCCATAAGAGTCTGAGACAGAGATGGGTAAGTAAGATTTGTAAGCAATAAAACATATACTCAGCTATACTGTAAACAAATAATAACAAAAAAGGCCTCAGCTAGCTCTCTCAGCTAGATATTTATATGCATAACTTCTCAGTAAGTTCAAATTGTACTCTAGTATTTAGAGTACAGTTCCTCTAGTCTAGAGAACTTATTGCTCTGAGATCAGCAAGTTTTATTAACCCTCCATTGCAATGCTGGACACGTACACTAAATATCAATACCTTCAACTGGAACAATTACAATCTGCTTTAAATATCTCTCAATCTCTCAATTAATACATACAGAAAACATCACTGAGAGCAATATCAGGCTCTCTTCTGATGAGCCATAAAAGTGAACCATTTTTCTCAAATAGGTTTTTAAAAAGTCATGTTTAAAGCAATTTTATAAATCTGATAAAGATTGTAGGGTCTCTCTATTATGAACGTACTTATTTACCTTAAACATGCTACTAATCTGTAGCAGCAAAGGAACAATGTCATGCATCCCCTCCCTTACCTCTTTTTTATTCTTACCCCTTAACAAAATTAGTTGAAACAAATAAACATGGCTGATTTTCATGACTGACTCACAAAATTGGACTAGTAACAAAGATAGGTTATCTGTGCAGTGTACAACAGACGTTAGTAGCATAACAGTCAAAATGCAGAGACCCATATTATAATTTATGACCTGAAATTGTTTTCATCAAGTAGTTATAGTAACCTTTCTCTGCATAATATTTTCAAAAATAAAACATAATCAAAACAATGCTGCTGTTTCATAAGCAAACAGCTTTCTAGTCCAGCTCCTACAATCAGGCAAAGAAGCATCTTAGCAGCCATTCACACTTACAAGAACACAATTTTCTGTCTCCACATGAAATGGTGAAAGAATTAATGACAATGACCATGAGATTCACATTTCATCACCTTGTTTTGTGAGCTCTTTCCTTTATATAAAAATTGTTGTTGTGCTAGATAAACCATTTAACACCATGTCCTTCATTAGCACAGAATGAAAAACGAAATGGAGAAGATGATAGTCTCCATCCTGTTCACAGCAGGCAACCGCCTACAGTAAAAAAAAAGCTATGATCACAAAAGCAGGTATTAAATGTCAGTTTTAGTAGAACCAGGAGGCAAGCTGGAAGCTGGAAGCAGTCCACCTAGGACAGGGCAAACACACAGGCAGGATAACTTGCTGTACTGCTCCCCAGAGTGCATATGTTCTCTGGGCACAGGATCAGGCAACACTGTCAATCTGGCACCTCAGAGGAGCCCTCAGTTCTCTTGCACAAGTATTTAAAAATAGTTTGCTGTTTTCATGATAAAAAACTTTTTCTCATATATTTGTGCCCTTTTGCCAGACAATTTTCAAGTACTTAATATTAATTAGCTCTCAAAAGGCATATTTAAAGAATAGATAATCATTTCATCCACTCTTCTATCCTCTGTGGCATAATGTGGTGACAACAACATGACAGCTACTTAAAGAGCGAAATATAATAATGGAGAACCTAAAGCTGCTGAGGGTAAATTTTCTTAAGCTTGAATTTTCAAAGCCTACTCAAGGCCCCAGCTGAGCTCCTGTGGGTTTCTTTGAAGCTTCTAGCTTTCCTAATCAACCCAAGGATCTTTTTTTCAAAGAGAAATGAAAATCTTAATATTATTAAATCCTATTAAGCACATACCTTTGCCCCATCATGGCTTTATTTTGTTATTTAGGTGTTTTTTTGAAGTTTTTGTGCAGTACTTATGGGCATTTTTTTTCCCTGTGAATTATTTTGCAGTCCCCTACTTTCTAGAAGGATATTCTATTAGTATATCTCAGATTTAAGAGCATGTTTTCTATTGACCTTCCTGTAAAATTCAAAATATGAAATTAAGATCATACACGAAAACAGGATGGAATAAGACTGGTGAAGGAGACAATTATGAGACTATATTTCTAAATGTCTGAAAAATGCAGAGACACACAACAACTGGTAGGTAAGCGGTAAGTAATATCGTACAGTTGGTTTGCATTTTAAGGACTTAGTGTATTAACAGTGATAATTAGTTTATAATTATTTGCTATTGAGATATTTTTCTTGTTCATCTGCACTATTCATGATACATTTATTCCACTTTTTCAATGGCAAACACTGCAGGTTCCAGGTCAAGCACTAGGAAGTACATTGGAGGAGCAAGAAAAAAAGATTTCAGTTTTGTCAGAACAGCAAAATACTATTTTAAAATATCCAGTAAGGATATTGAGATGGCATAGATAAATTTTCTGTAATGAAAGAAGTAGCTGATGCTAATAACCAAGCTAAATTGGTAAAATAACCAATTAAAATGTCACCTTTAATTAAAATGCCAATTAGAGCAAAGGGTTATTAAGATACATGTCAGTCACTAAAACTGATGAATCGCAATTCTTTTACAGGATGTCTTTCCTTTAGCCTCCCCCAAGAGCAAGAGCTCTTACCCAAAATAAAACCAAGCTCTCATTGCCTTTTTTTAAGCACACATTGCATTCAAACTATTCCAAAAGGCAAAAATTAAAAGTGCTGCAGCACAAAAATAAATTAACCGGCTCTTAAGACAAAGAGATATCCAAGATATCCAACCAAATAAAAAAAAGGGGGGGGTGGGAATGAAGGAGGAAAAAAAGAAGTGCAAATAAGGTAGCCTGAGGGTAGCTTGGTATGGCTGCTGATATGAAATGCAGATCCTTCTTCCCACCCCCTCGCCTCTGGAAGGAAGTCTCCAGATTTCAAAGCTTGTATAATGAGGAGCCAATAAAACAATATAATCTGATAATGTCTGTTACTGCTGATTCACAGGACTTTTTTCCCTTCAATTAACCCACATCACATAGAGCACTATGGTTTACTAGACAGTGCATGAGGATGGGGATTACACTACAATTGACATAAGATAATAACACACACAGTAGAAACAGAGCAATAATACCTCCAACAAGCCCTGTAATTGCAGCTGAGATATTGTAATGACAGGTCTATTAGCACTAGGTCAGTGGGAAAACATCTGGGTTTCAAGCTTACAAGGGGCAGTTTTCTGGCCTGACCTAAACCTCATCATTCAATGTTTTCTTCCCTGTTTAGCTCAGAGGGTTTTGGATCAAGACAGCATCATTATTTTGGTATCCCAGTATTGCTGCATTCAATCACATCAAGAAACAATAGATCCATGCATATAAAGTAGTCCACCGACTGGATATCATGCTGCCTTCCTTCTATTTCCTCAAAACCAAAATTTAGCATAATGAACACAACCCAGTGAAACTTCATTCACAATCTGAAAACAGGCTTCCAAATCTAGAAACCAGCAGCTAAATGAACAAATATGCACACATACATAATTATTTTGCTTCAATATGCCCACTTCCTTTATTTCATCTCAGCCTAGCCTTCCCCTGCTTTGCCACCAACACTCGCCCCAACATTTGCTTTATTTAAAGAGCTCTTTAGAAAATGCAATTTATTTCGTGGATATGTGAGCCAGCTAATCTGTTCCCAGCCTTATCAACCTTAGCTTCTATGGTTTTACCTTCCAGGGTAAACCTTACCTGTTTCTACTATACTACAATATTAAAATGAAGATTAGATGACTCAAACTGTCTCTATAGTTTTCTAATGAGCCATGAAAACAAAAAAAATGAAGCAACACACTCAGTGCCTATTAATCACCTTTATTTACAGCCTCTTTCTATTCTATAAATTCCTTTCATTACCATGCTGTATTTCTAATACACAGTATTAGAAAATTCATAAAACTCACACTCCAAAGGTGTTGGGCTTGTTGTTGTTGTAGGGCTTTTTTATTACACTTCTGCTTAAGGAGAACACAACTTCATTCCAGTCTATCAGGAATTATTGAGAGACATTACCAGCCTTCTCATCAAGATCTCCAGTCACCACTGACAGTGCTGTAACACATGTATTATACCTTCTTCCACATTGCCTGTTGACATTCAATCTGCCCTTTGATGATGAAATATGCAAAATATAGAGGCAGGATTATGAGGTTCATATTCCACTTAGATCTACCTCCCAAAATTCAGCCACAGAGACAAAAATCTGTGCAATGCACTCCTGCACTCCAACCAGGTCATCAAATATCAGACTGGTTTTATAACATAATATTTGCAGGAAAATGAATGGGAGAGATCAAAAAGCTGTCTGAAACTTATTACTAAAACCTCAGAAAATTGCTTTTCTGAAAGACTCATAAATTGTCAACTGACCACAGAATCAACTAAGTTGGAAAAGACCTTTGAAGTCCAGTCCAACCCATGAGCTTAAACTACCTTGTCAACTAGACCATGGCACTAAGTGCCACATCCAGTCTTTCCTTAAGCACCTCCAGGGATGGTGACTCCACCACCTCCCTGGGCAGCCCATTCTAATGCCCAATCACTCTTTCTGTGATGAACTTCTTACACTGGTGTAGCTTAACTCTGTGTGCTCTTGTCCTCTTGCTGGTTGCCTGGAAGAGCAAGAAGAAGAAGAGACCAACCTGGTTACAACCTCCCTACAGGGAGTTATAGAGAGTGATAGAGTCTCCCCTGAGCATCTTCTTCTCCACCCAACTTGTTTTATCTTTACCATTGCTTGCTTTAGCAGATGTTTTCTAACCACCATGACAGCCAGCTTAAGTTGTTTCTATATTCACTTAGTAGAACCATTATACTTTGCAGTCCATGATCCACAGGGTTCTACTGAAAGTTCAAAAATTGGCTGAAGATATCTCAACCATGTTAACCAGTTCATAACACTGAAAATGGCCCTTCCAACACTAGTCACTTCAAAATAGATGCTCAGAATTTTGGCATTCCTAAATTGCAGATTAAATCTTCCATCCTAGCCCAGCACAAGCAGAGGAAAAGGGGTAAGAGACACACTTACACTCAGTGCATTGGCCACAACAGATCCATAATGAAAACTGAAGCAGTCCAGAGATTGTTTTCATTTACACTCAACTCTATGCAATTCAAAGAAGCCTGCTTATCATCTGAGGAATGGGAAAGTAGGGGCATAATCCAGGAAGTAGTTCTGTTCCATGAAAATTTCTTTCCAAATCAAGACATGACAGGAGTTGAGAGAGCTACAAAGAAATCCTCAAGGAACTCCCATCTCTGGAAAGCAGAGTAAAATTGGACTTGCAACTTATTGTGCTATGCTACACTATAGTGTGCTACATAATGCTCTACATCCATAATATTTATTGCCAGGTGGAGGTCTCTCGGTATTTTGATTCTTTAGGAGATAAATTATAATGACTTAATGATGAGTAAACTGAATATTGGTGACAGAATATTAGAGTAGTTTTTAATTACTAAAACAGGAAGAATGAAACTTAAAAACCACTAATCTCTGACTTCATAAATAAGGTAGTGTAAGTGTTAATATACTTCTATTTGATTATTTTGGCATACTCTCTAGTGAAAAGAGACAAGACAAACTGTTTAAGATTAGAAAGTTTAGACTGTTGAAGGAAGTGCATCAAAGCAGACTGCAATGGCTAAATAAAACTTCAGTACATCAGAAACTCCACAAGAAAAGAAAGCAAACAAGCCATACCAGCAGAAGCAGATGATCAAGAGCAGAGACATCTAGAAACACAGGAGCAGGGGTGGGGGGAAGGAAAAACACACTAAACCCCAAAAGTTCGGTCTTTACTACCAGGCATCCCTTCTTTTACTGCCTTTAAAATAATCTTTTTAACGTACCTACCTTTGGTTTTTCACTAAATAATAACCCATCATTTGCTGAGTTATTATACAGATCTTCCTAACAGAAAACCAATAGCCTGAGTTATAATTGAAGAGTTACCAGAATTAGGTTTAAAAAACTTAATTAATACATCTACAATCAGTAGGCTTGCTTTAAGTATAGATTCTATAGGTTGCCTTGAAAGAAACTTCATTAATTAATAACATCCTCTCTCTGGATTATTAAATTTTCGGATCTAATGAAAGCAAAGAGAATTGGCAGAAGAGTCAGCATCTTAAATTGGCCAGATGAAACACAATACACTGAGAAGATGAGATTATACAGCAGCTGACAGTGAAGTAGTGACAGCACCAAAACGTGAAATGCAGAGAATTAAATACACTGTAAAACTGTAATTTTTTCATTGGTATCAAATTAAAGGATACATGCTATACATAAAGACATCGAATGTATGTATTAAATATAATTAACTTCATTCTGAAATATTGCTTCTTCAGAAAAGGTGAGACACTATTAGAATGATTTGACAGTCTTGTTTATCGCTGTACAGAAAACTGTTCAACCCTGACTTCATGAGTTGCAATCCATCCCTTCAAAACAAGTTTTTCCCATTCTGTCCTCTACCCCATATATCTGCATCAGTTCATCACCAGGGCCTGCTCACTTGTACAAAATAAATTACTTTTCCAGCAAAAAGACTAGAGACTTGATCCTCTAAGTCTCTACTGCCATCCAACTCTCTTGTAAGCCATTTTATTTTTATCATGCAGCTATGCTTGGTAAACATCCATAAACATGTATTTTTAAAGGCCTAACATATGTAAAGACTGATCACTCTACTTGCCTTTGTCAATGCACAAAGCTGCGGACAAGTTACCTTTCAAGAAAAGCTTAGAAGAAAAACACCAAAATCTTCACCCATAGATTTTTACTTTGAGTTACTGCTTGAAAGGCTTTATACCAGTCTATTACCAGTTTGTACCATCTTAGCACAGGACTGATCATTTTGAAGCACACAAACTGCTCTTCACATCACCATACTGATGTTGCCATGACTCAATGACATGGGATTTGTACACCACCCAAGCATGCAGTGCTACTGCAAGAGCACCTCTAGAGTTAGTCACTGATGTCTTGCCTATCAGTGTCCTCATGCTTCAGGGAACACAAAAATACCACACATCTGGTAGAGCTGCTTATGATCCTCATTTGTGTCTGAAAACAGAGGATTAGAGCCCATCTCAGAAGAGAGATTATTCCAGAAACAAGAACCCATAGAAAAAGACGAAACTTTCCTTCAGCAACTCATATTTTTATATCAGAGTGATATTTTCCCTTGATATTGACAAAAACCTTCTTTAGGAAAATACGTAAAGTTACTTTGTTTTCAGTTGTGATGAAACTTATGAGAAACTCCTTCAAAGCTCAGCCTAAGCTCTGCTGCACAAGAGCGTACACATCTATTCTGTAGCTCCCAGACTCTGTGGGCAGTGAGCTGTTCACACTGATGTGTCCATACCCTCCCAACAGCCTCTGTCCTTCAGAAGCCCCTGTGCCAATCTGGACTATGGTATATTTATACTTTCTCTCCTTGGAGACTCCCAATGTTGTTACTTACTCTCCTCAAAGCAGTTAATATTGGACACTATAACAAATGGTGTTTTCTCAAAGAGCCTGCAGAAGATAAACATCCTGGAGACTCCAACATCTAGATCAATTTGACAAAACCATCCTGGAAAATTTAATTTGATTATAAATGCTAAGGTCAGAGAAAGAAGGGAAAACAGCCATTTAGCATGAAGTGACTGAAATATTTACATAGCTGAAAAATTAAGCAGCACAATGCACAGCACAGAGCCTGAAGGATGGGTATAGTTTAGTCCTGACACATGACTCATAGCCTTAAGTGCAGTTATGTGCAAAGCTGAATCAAGTTGTTTCAATATTTTTATTCCTGCAATGGTAAAAGCTCCAAAACAAACAGAAAAACAGAAAATCCAACCCTGCCACATGACCAAAGGCAGCAAAGGCAGCAGTTCATCAGTTTACCTGGCACAACCCTGCATGTCCAAGACTGTCTCCACTTCATTTCCCCCACGAGGGCATCTAAGGACTGTTCTCTGCTGCCAGCACCAGTCCTATGACTATACCAAGCCTCTTTTCATGATGTGCAAAATCTCTATTGCTTAGCCACTAGGTGCTCTGACTATCTTGATTTTAGTAAGCACAAAATTCAGCTCCCAAAAAGTATCTCATCCCTAACAAAAGGCCACCATTTTGTTTGCAGGTTATAAGTTCATCACTGCATTCCCCTGTGTCACAACCAGGACCATTAGGAGCATTTCCCTTCCATCCTTTCTGCAATATCATTCTCTTGGGAAATTAATTAAAAGTCTATGCAGGGACTTGCATTTCAATCTGGACAGTTTTCCTCCCTCCTCCTCCATCTCCACTGTGGACATATGATAAAATTAAAGAAAATTATTTTGAAGGAAAGTCATATGTGATGCAGTGTCTCAAACATTTATACATTTCAGAGTATCATCATAGAACAATTCATTATTCACCAGTTCCAGTGGGAGAAAATATAAGGAACTCACTACTAGTATCAGAAGCTTATCAAATAAAAATAAGAAAATAATAAAAAGACATCTCTGTATTGCCACAAATACTCAGAAAATTACTGGTAACAATGATTTCATGTTACCAGGCTAGAGCTGTGTCTTCTCATAGCATATATTCATTTAGCAAGCACAGAGCAGTCTGTGACAGCTTACTCAGGAATCGAGAAGCATGTAATACATCCCAAAATTGTAAACAGTAGCACTATCCTGCAGGCTAGTAAAAAGGTTATTCATTTACTTCTCATAACACACTGGTTGCATGGTGCTTGATAGATCCAGTGGAAAAGAATATCTGTTTATATTCTTACAAGATATTAATACTTAAAAATTCATATTAATTGTGCAGTGAACTATCTGAGAATAATGCTCTTCTTTTAATTTCAGATAAGCATAAAACTGCATTTATGTACTCAGAGCTGTTCTCATACCAGGGTAAGCCAGTACATTTTCACATGATCTCTATTAGGAAAGAATCCAACAACAAAAGTGAAAACAAAACTCCCAACAGAAAATTATTTGTTTAAAGGAATGTCTTTACAGATCCTCAGCTTTATAAATAACACGTTTCTAGCTATTACTGTATTTCCCCACCAACCAGACACATAGGCTCCATGCTACAATTTGAAAAAAACACATTTTTCAATGTTATATTTCTATATAATTAAGCATATAAAAGACTTCTTACACTTTTATAAGAAACCATAAATAGCAATTACTGTCAAATGTGACTGCTGTCATTAAAAAACAGTCACTACATGTTTCTACATGTATTTCCTATACATGTAGGAAAGAAATTATAATTGTTGCTTTGAGAGGACTCCTTTTAGAGTTTGCATGGGTTATAGGGCACGAAAAGTAACTAGCCCAAAAACCAGCTGAAAATAAGGGCACAAACAAAATTCCATATTCTTCTGCATTTTATATATCTATAATGCCCCACTGCAGGACAGTTGCTTTAAAACACTCAGGTCTCAAACAAGCATGAGAAAGAAGTGCTAATAACCTCCTTGCTGAAGTCTCAAGGAAAAGATGCCTCTCCCAAGTTCTTCTGTAAAGCCTAGATCAGCAGTGCAGCTTGCCACACCACCTAACAGGTTTGCCAGTCGTGCACCAAATTTGCCACCTTTTAATCTGCACCTGCAGAACAAAACAGTGCACTGAGATTCAGTGTGACAATTCACTGAGAAGGGTGTGACAGTAGAGTACAAGGCTGAAACTGGAAGACAGTGCTTATGAGGTGTTCCTGCTGTCATCAGCACGCCCTCTGCTAAAACCAGGGTCTTTTCTGGTCTGCAGTTTGCAAGAGTTTGAAGAGACTATCCAGGAGTTAGGCTAAAGCAAGGAATATAACCCCTCTCCAGATAGATTATATATTCTACTTGGTTTCTCTACCTTCATGTTGCTGTAGGGTATATCTGGCATTAATAATTTTTCTGAGGCTTTGTCTTATTTTCCACTTAGTCTTTTTTTATTTTTATATTTATATTTATATTTGAAAAAATGCTGCTAAGGAGGCAGACAGAAAAAGGTTTTTGCACAGAAAAGATGTTGCAAAGAAATGTTTAGTCTGCATGAAGTGGAAGAACACTTCTTAGGAACCCTTAAGGCAAAAATTAGGAAAGTGGGCTAAAAAGAAGGAGCACATGCATATCTCAGCATGTATTTCTGCTGATTAAAGAATATTCTTCTTATTAGGAAATAAGTTAAAAGTTCCTGAATCTTATAATAGTATTTAGTTCTATACTTACGCTAATGCAGCTTTCCCCAAGCTAAACTAGTGCTCTCATTTGAAAGCACAGTAAAAAAAAAAAAAATATTTAGTTATCATGAGAATCAGTTACTCACCACGGCTCAGCAGTTCTTGGTGTGTTACTTCACCTGCAGAATATCTGAAGCCAGACTGTTCTAATAAGTGCTGCACTTATGAATGAACAAGAATTTGGATGAAAGCAATTAAAATATGTATTTGAATCTGAGCAATTTAGTGAGTCTTACAGCAAAGATCTGATAATTGTTTTGGTATGCTTTTGTTTCAAGTTTTGAAAAGTTGATTCTTTCTTGACTCAATGCTTTCTTAGCCACCTAGATTCTTGATTATTCCTTATCATAAGTCATTTTTTATTATAGTGTTTATTTGTAATCAACTGTATAGTTGCTAGAACCAGCAAGGATTTGTAGAGAACCAAAAATAGCCAGCTGCAAGAAAATTTCATATGAGCTTGCCTTTATCATGACAGCAAAAATAAACCAATCCCCAACTGGCAAATGACACAGTGAAAATTAAGAAGTTGGAACACTTACATCTTCTTTTCATATAGGTAAAAAGTACATTTTCTTTTTCTAACTGAAAGATATAAAATATTAAATTGCACTGCAAAAAAATGCATTTGCTCTCATGGTTATTATTACCTTCAGCATCACATGCAAAAAAAGTGTTAATATGTCAAAAGTGGATCTATAAATTCAAGAAAACCTCTAGAAATAAAAGATCAGATGCAGTGGAAGACCAAAAACATAACTTAATCAGGTATTTCAATCAAGATAATAATCTTCTATTACCATAGAACTCAGCTATGTGACTTAGAAAACACTTAAGTACATTAAGAAAATATGAAAAATTTGGGAGAAGAGACCTGGAAGAAGAAACAACTAAATGCTACACGGCAAAAAATGGGGAAATCCATAACAGTAATCAGTGGCAAAATGCTATGCTATTGTGATTTGTGAAGTTAGTTTCATTGTGCTTATTGCATCTAAACATTTGCTAGACTAAAGAAAAAATAAAATTACAAAGCCCAATTTTCAGTGAACATGACAGGAAAATAACCAACTTCTAAGTACATGGCAGCTACACAACTGTCTTCAGAGATGAGTTTACAATCCCAAACATAATTACATATTTTTTGACTCTGAGTTGAAATATTCACTATTTATATACTTTTAGGTATATTAATAAGCCTCTTGGTTTTGAGGGACTTCCTCTTTATCGCTTAGAATAATGCTATTATGGTTGAATTTCTTCTTGCCCCCTTAAGGGATGGAAGTTGTTGGCAGGAGACCAGACTTTCACCTGCAATCGGATGTACAAGTTCAGTTTCTGCAAAACCCCTAGCAGGGAAAAAAAAAAAAAAGAAAAAAATCTCTGGACGTAATATCCCTAACCAAAGTGCTCCCTAGTAAGAATTCCTTGCAAAAATGTATGCACATACTGCAGCAAACATGGCATTCATAAGTAATTCCATACTTTGTCCAGCTACAAGATGTTACATCCCACCATCCAAGGAGCAGAACAGACAGCAGTTTCCTGGTGTGTCCTGACACAAGCAGACATTTCAAAGTCTGCTTCTCTTCTATTATATCACGAAATTTATTTTTATGAAGGGCACAGCAGCTTCTTTCCAAGAAGATGAATCATGACTGGAATTTAAAGAGCTCATTTAAAAGAGTATCCACACTGAAAGACATAAATAATGCATATAGGGCAACCTTGGAGCTCAGACTGGTATATTACTTGACACCAGACAAAGTTACCAAACCCTGAAAAGCACAGATATATGCAAAAATGGAATTTCTCCCTGCATTTCTGTAGTCAGAGACTGGATGGGATCCCAAAGTTGATAGTACTGATTCAGTCAGAGTGGAAACTCCCAGGATAAACCTATTGCAGATGGCTGGAACAGTAACATACATGCTGCATTCATTCACCCCTCTATTATTCATCCTGAAGTCCCTCTTGACTAAACTGTAATTTTCAGAAAATTACAATGATAATGGTAGGTAAATGAACAAAAATTAGGCCTAATGCAAATGAACTTCATCCATAAAATATAATTCATGTTGGAGCCACATTTTTTGAAAAAACAAAAAATGCAACTGATCATGCAGATGTAAGCAGATAAGCAAATGTACAAGCACTACAATTGCACAAATAAAATTTTGTGTGTAATGGTGGCTCTGCACAAAATAGGGTCCATCACTTGCATTCTATTCTTCTCAAAAATAACCCTTTGGTTGATAGAACTATAATTAGGAGCTGAAGGTTTGTTACTCTGTCAGTTGAATGAATTGATCTGCAATGAAGCTTAAAAAAAAGAATGTGAAAAGGGCCTCAAGCAACCAATCTTCAGCAGACTTTGTAACGAGCAAAACACCTTTCACAGGACTGAAGCATTGTGACATCTGCAAACAAATTTCTTTTAAACTAAGCATGTGTTAAAGTGAACTGAAAGCACTATTATATGTCAAAAAAAAAAACAGTTTCAATCTAGCTCAAAAGTTTCCTTTTATGGAGCAGGGAAGGAAAACATCTTTTTTACAAGGATATTATTAAATCACTCAACTTTAATTGGATATGAATTACAACAATAGAATGTATTTTGATAGTAAAGCTATGTAGGTATAGGACAAACCACAGTCTAATAAAAACAGCAAAGCAAAGAGGCTGATAAATCATCAAGTCGATCTCTCTGCCTGTGTGTAGAGTGACTATTCTCTCTGACACATTTTCAAGTGCCCTATTTATTCAATGAAAAGATTATGCAAGAACCTGACACGTATCAAATAGTGTGACAGACAGACAGGCAGACACACATATTACTAAGCCCTGTTGCAAAGCCACAATTTCTGGCAGACCTCAATGCTAATCTAAGCTCTGTCATTTTAGCAGGCACAGAAATTGATCACAATTATTATTGCAGATACATTCAGGTTTGCTTATTCAGCCTTTCCACCAGAAAGTCCAATGCCTTTTGTGCTGTGGAACTGCATCTTTAAACAGCTGCTTGAATTAACACAGGGATACTGACAAAAATACAGCTCTTCCTTCAATTCAGATTTTAAACTGGAACAGGACCATGAAGAAGCATAGTCCGAAAACAACTGCACTTAACTTGCTACAGAGCTATCTTCCGAATGATCAATGAAAAAGAAAATATGAGAAAAAAAATAATCTCAAATATTTCTGATTCTCTTTGAGCATGTTTTATAGATTTCCCAAAAACAGAATATCATATAGAGCACCAAACTAACTCTAATTTTTCAAAAAATTACAGAATTATCTTCTGCTTCTAGCAAACATTACTCTTGTTCTAATTTAGGTTATCTGTATGAAGGATAAACAAACAAAAGACTATAGCCAGTCTAACTAGAAGAAGGCAGGTGCCAACAACAGCTATATCACTGCAATACCAGCAAAACCAAACCTAGAATTCTCTCTCAAATTATCATTATTTACATAGGCTGGATAGTTAATAATAGAATAATACAAGAGAGACATGATAATAAACAGTGGAGACTTACCTGGACATAACCAAGATCTAATGACATCACAAAAACATATACCAGCAGCTGTGAATGCATGTCATCAGATACTTGTGAAACATTTTCAAAAGCACTGGAAATATGAACCTACGTAGTGCACTTTTTCAAGGCACAAGCTTCCAGGAATTCCCTTAGGAACAACTTATATGGTATTTGGGAACAACAACTGTATTTCAGAATTCAGGATCTGAATTGCACACCATTTTAGTTCTTAAGGATAACTCCAGCTGAGAACACCAAACCCAGGAGCAGATTAAGCTAGCATTCAAATTTGTGAATGGCTTGAGGTATGAAGGATGTTTCACAGATATGAATGTTAGTTCCCTAGTTGTTTAGACCCCTCAAAACTTATTCCTGTAACTCACAGTTTCAAGACTGATGAATACTGTGTAAGCTTAAGTGGCTATTCATTTTGTTTGCTACAGCTAGAACCAAAACTTAATTCGCTGTTCAATAGTTTTACAGGTGCTTGGGTGCAAGCAGTTCCAATACACATGAGTTAAAACTGTATCAACGCAGCTTGATTCAAAGAAGCTGTAAGTCTGCAATTCTCAATGGCATTGGCAAGAAATGGCTTCTACTGAAATCACAGAATTTCTCTGCTTCATCCTGGGATAACATTTTCTGCAGTGGTCTGGAAAGCATCTACAACAATACTTTTTTGGTTAGGAGTTATTATTCTATATTTGTTCTGTGGTACCACCATGAGATTCCAGTCAAGGCCATGATTTCTCGGGCTAAGTGCTACATAATAAAGTGCTAAGTCTCCTTTCTGAAAATTTTAGCAGTATTCAGTAAATCATGGACAAATCCACTCTATGCATGGAAATCTTATCCATGCTCCTATTCATCACCTCGGGCTACTTAAGACATTCATTTACAGGGAGAATGACATTTGCAGAGACTTACAAGTATCTAATCACAGCAAACACTTTGTCCACATTTCATCACCCTGTTACTTCTCAAGTCTCTGGGGCATTTCAATTTTTCTCTGTCAAGGCTTGCAAGTCCTTTTACATATTAGTAATTTCTTGCCCTCGCAGGTTCCAAAAAACCTAAAACACCTCTCTAAGGTAGCCTCAGTTCTGAGGGAAGTGCCAGAAGACAACCAAGTTCCCACAGTTCTCAGACTCTGAAGCAGGTTGCATTCATTCAGCACTGATATCCAAAAGTAGCCAGGGGAAATAAAAACATACATCTGCGTCCTGCTGAGCCCAACTCTAAGCTTGGATGTAGCAGGCAAAGGTACAATTCTCTGTTCTGCCTGACTTGGAACATATGCACTAGAACTGCTACAGAATTTATGATTCTGCATAGAAATGAGGGTTCTGCTTGTTGAATCTCCCACAGAGCAGGAAGAAATCTAAAAATAGAGCAATGGAGTAAATCATGCAGATTGATTTTGGCAAAGACAGACTTAAGGCTTTTTAGAACTACAAGACAAAAAAAATGCTTTCATATTAACCAAAGCAGATCGAGAGACCCAGGAAGAAAGGATCAGGCAAGGGGAGAAAGTTGAACTACCAGCAAAATTTAAATCTGAAAAAGAGACTGCACATAAGAAAATAAAGAGTGGAATAAAAAATTCTCTCAAATTCTTAGGGTTTTTTTTTTCTGCTCCTGTTAAGTAGCCCAACATTGAAGTGCTTAAGTTCTGTGTCTGAAATAACAAGATAACAGCTATCCATCTACAATGCCACCTGACAGTCCTCAGTACAAGCCAGCACACCCCTCAAAACACAAATAGAGGATATTTAGATGTTTCAATGCCTTTCCAAGAGTCATTTCTAGCATGACTGACTCTAGTACTAGACTACTATGTGACTCTTTCACAACCATCGTTTGCTGTTTTCAGACTGGATTCAACAAATAACTACTAGAACTGCTAACAGAGAATAAAGAACATTGGAGAACAATTTAACCACTTCTGATAAGATTTCTTTTTCTGGAAGACAAGAACTAAAGCCATAGAGATTTTAAGCTCTCAATACCAAAAAGCCCTGCATTTTAGAAGTGTCAATACCTGATTACTGGCAGCTGATGTCTCCTTAGCAAGCAGGGCTCCAAGGCAGAGGAAAGGAAGACACGCTGATCTTCAGAGTGTGGGTGCAGCTTCTGTGCCAAAATGCACTCCCAACACTGCCTACATGAATGCTGCTTCATCCTATGCTTTTTCCATCAATGGCCTATTTCATGAAAGTCTTATGACCTCATAACTTCTTTTTTAAAATATGGCTGTAGTCCCCAGAATAAACTCGACACAAACAGATTAATTATTCTGAAATACTGCATTTTACCCAAATCCAAGAAAAGTCCAAATTTAGAACACAAGATCACATTAAAAAATTACTTCCTGGAGCTAGAGCCTAACAATACAGGCTCTCCATTTGGTAATATGAGAGGTATCTAAAAAGGAGGAGAAAAAATGTTCAGTTTTCAAACACCTTTTTATCTAGTCATGTAATTTTAACAAAGCAAGACAGTAAATGTTTTCTTTTAACCACAGTGCATTACTAGAAACAGCTACTTTTCCTCTCTTCATACCTCTGAACAGCAACTCATTTCCTTTCATTACAGTGTTGCTGTTCACACACAAGATGAATAAATTTCACTGGGTTCTCCCTGTTTCAGATACAGATCCATTGTGAACTGAGCAGAAATAGTTTCCCTAATTAGAACACATTCTGAGCCAGTTGCAACAGTTCAGAAATGGCACAGTGAAAATCTAAATAATAAAAATATGTTTTATTGGGCAGAATAACTCAAATTTCCCTGCATTCGCAACCAGGCAAGAGCAGGCATAAGAGCACTTGGCTGTGACCAACAGCACCTAAGGTAACAACAATAATGGTTTATGTGTCAGCACAAACAGGGTTCTTAAATACCCAGGAAAAAAAAAAGGCCCACAAACTTGGTTTGAATAAATAACGTAAATAAGCTGATAAACAGACCACAATGTGGATTCATGACCTGTATTTAAAAAGGTTGCAGCTAACCTTTTTGGAGTCATAGAATCATTAGGGTTGAAGAAGACCTCTAAGATCATGGAGTTCAGTGATTAATGCAGCATTACCAAGCCCACCACTAATCCATGTCTCTGAGCACCACATCTACATGTCTTTTGAACACTTCCAGGTATGGTGACTCAACCACTTCCCTGGACAGCCTGTTCCAATGTTTAACCATCCTTTGGGTGAAGAAATGTATTCTAACATCCAGTATAAACCTCCTCTGTTGTGGCTTGAGCCCATTTCCTTTTGTCCTATTGTTTATTAACTGGCAGAAAAGACTGACCCCTACCTGGCTACAGCCTCTTCAGGTGGGTGTAGAGAGCCCTCCTCAGCCTCCTTTTTTTGGTTAAACAACTACACTGCCCTCAGCCGCTCCTCATAAGACTTGTATTCCAGACCATTCAATAGCTTCTTTATCTGCCTCTGGACACAATCCAGGTTCTCAACTTCAAATTGCAGTGTCTAGTTACAAGATGAGACAAAGAGAAAAGTAGCTCCAGCTGCCATGCCATGAAGCAAGGCCACCAGCACTGTCAGCAGTCTCACCAGCACCCGAGGATGCCGCAGAGCTGAGCAGTGAGAATGCTGCAGCAATCCAGAAACAATCACGGAGGGTAGGGCTGTGCAGACACACACACAGGCACTGGCATTACTGAGGGCACTGTAGTGTGTAAGCTGTCACATTCACACCAACACCCAGTGAGACACAGGCGTGCTGGGAAGGAACTGTCCAGGCTCTGGGTCCCATCCTGCCCCGAGCTCCCAAAGCCTGCTTCACCTTGTGCTCCATGTCTGCTGGCCACATCCTCGTCTTTGGTACCACATTGGGAAACACAGCTTTTGAGGAACAGCTGGGTGCTGAAGGTACATGGGGTGGAGGAGATGACTAACACCAGCTGCTGCACAGTATGAGGAGAATGAGCAATGGGGACACTGCACACCACTGACATAATTGTTTCTTCCACTCACCACCACCACCAGCCACCTGAGGGCCTTCTGCAGCAAAATAAAAAAGAGTCATCACTGCTACACCTGACGAGAGGAGAGAAAGAGGAGAGAATAAGAGGTGATGCCTGCCCTGAAAGCCCTTCTGCAAGGTACGGGTGCAATGGCAGTAAGGGATCATCTCTGTTTCTCTTTCCTTCAGTAGCCCACAGAGAGCCTCCTGACCATCATGAACGCTCCAATTGCATCTCTCCTTTCTGCCCATCACGCCTTATTTGTTTGACAAAATTACAAACCCCACATTTTGTTTTCCAAATTTGACTGCAATTTTCTTCCCATTGAGCAGCATCCTAGTGGGCTCTCCTGCTGGAGCTGGATTTTCCACCTCTTTTGAGCTATGAGGGGGCAGGTAATCACCCTGCTTCCCTGTAGTCCCAAGGAACAGCAACAGGGATTAATCACATTGACTCTATCAGTTCCTGATTTCTAGTCTACTAATGAGATCACAGTAAAGTCACATCTTACCGTGGTGGTTTGGCAATCATAAAAGTAAGGAAAGTCCCTGCTTTTGAAATTATGCAGAACACTAAATTAAAACCTGAAATGACAAAAGATCAAAATTATTTTTCTTAAAGGAACCTATCCTTGTGATGTTCTGAATCACTTTAGTTGGGGGGGTGAGGGAAGAATGCAATGCAAGGAAAGTAGCATTCATTCCTAATAAAAGTATCTCCCCAGATGGAAGTGTTTCAGACAATCAGTTAGCATACGAATGTAAATTAAGTCCAAACTAGAACAAATCTTACTTTTATGTGATTTTTGTTCATTTTTTCTGTTCTTTTGGCTTTTTGTTGTTTTATGTTAGGTTTCTTTTTGTGGGTTTTCAAATAATTAAAAAATCCTTGTTTTTAATTTTGTTTACTTACTTTTCTACTGGTTAGGCATTCAACCCAACTACAGGCTACAAAGCTGAGGCAATACCCAGTGTCAGTTGAGCTTTATCATTTCCTTACTGGGAGGAACTAGAGAATAACATCATCTTCACAGTAACAGACATTCAGGGATAGTTGTTTGGCCTAGCAAATGCCACAAAAAGTAGCTAAGAACTATTGTTCACATTGACCATATTTAGTTCAAAAGCAAAAATGCAGACAAATACTTTAGTCACACAGGTTTAAGTTACAATATGTGGACGAAATGTTTGCTACATAAACACTTGAAATTCAATGTAAATCAAGTTAATTATATGCTGACACAAATACCTGTAAATTTCCTATTTCTGTTTGGTTGTTTTTTTCTCCTAAGTTTCTTAAATTACAATCTTGAGAATCCTGACATGTAGTTACAGGAAACAAAAGCAACGTAATTGGAAAAATGAATCACAAACTCACTAAACCTCCATCTCCAAAAGGCTGAAAATAGATGAGGATTTTTAATATGAATTACAGGCTACACACACAAAAAAAATTATTTCTGCCAATATATTTCAGCTTGGTAACTTCAACTGTTATTAAAATAAAAATGTGCAATAACAGATGTTCTTGTAGATACAATATTTCACCTGGAGACATTTGTGTGCTTCAGTGCTTAAAACAGAAGCATTGGATGGGCAAATTCTTACTTTGGGACCTGCTCCAACTCACCTGCTCTTACTTCTGCAAGGACACTGAAAAGTCTGGACAAATCATCTGTGACCAAATCCAGACCCTCAGTAGATTTATCTACAATAAGAAGGAAAGTAACTCATGAAAGGAAATTCTGTTACCCAATGTGGAAAAAGGTATATTATAATTTTTATTCAGCAAGTTATGCAGTTAGTGATGGAGACTCCCAAATAATGAGGTAAATGAAGGAGCAAACATCAGAACTATCCTGTAACTAGTCACTGAAATTCCCCAAAGGCAAATGCTGCTGGAGAATTACCAGCTGTCAGAACACTGAGCATGAATTTAGGCCCAAAGTACAGCCACAAGTGCTTTAAATTCTAATAACTACCAAAAAACTTCTCATAAAAACTTGCCTTGAACAGAGTAAACTTTATTGTATGCTTACAACATATAAACACTTCAAGATATTTCCAGAATACAGAAATATGGTTGGAAATCTAGCTTCAATAATCTTTTGAATTGTTAAATCATCTTTTACTGTCCCTTAACCCTCCTGTCATAGGTTTCAATAAATCACAAAGATAATCCTTCTTGCACTTTCTAAAGGCAAGGCTCTATTCTCAACTAAAGCATGTAATGATTGTACTAATGCATTACCATGTAGTTCAGAGGGAAAAAAAAAGAGGGTCTGAGATAAAGTATTCATGACTTTCTACTTCTTCAAAATAGTGATTAGAATTCTGATTTAATGTATAAGACAGCCTTGATGAACCTGTGGTTCTAAGGTGAAATGGTGGTGATGGTGGGATTCTGTTTTAAATAACATCAGAAGACCAGGGAGAAGAAGAAATGCCAAACAAATTTTAAATCCCTGGGGGTGTGGAATACATGTACATTTAATAATTTAATTTAATATTCAAAGATGAGACATAGTTCAATGCACCATTCTATAGAGAAATAAAAGGCAGTGGCAGCAGAATCCTTTTTTCCCCCTGTTTAGCTTCAAACTCTGATACAATAGATTATTATTCATTGTATTAAAATGTTTGGGATATTTCTGTGATAAGTAATCCTTTTTGTGGGATTTAAACAGTGAGCATCTCTGCTGTGATAGACCTATGTACATTATCTATCCTGCAATATTAAACTGAAATAATATTTTAAAATATAGCAAGTCTGTATTGATGTTTAAATTGAAACCACTAACAATAAAAATTATATGGATGAATCGGTTTGTGCCACAGTCACCCGGGCAAGTTTCTATCTCCACTGCACAAAATTAAGTACTCTGTACTGTAATTCTCAGTTAAGAGTTCTCACAGAAATTCTGAATATTTTATTCTCAACTTGCAGCAGCAATACCTGGCATTTGAAAGAGACTGGTCAAAAAGCATAATTTTTTCATTGAAGAAAATTTTCTGATAATTGATCTTCTATAGTTTATGTGAAATTTAAGAAATGGAATCTTGTGCCCCCAAAACATCTGCATTGCTTAAAAGTTTGAAGCTGGTATGTAGTTCAGTGAGTCATTAAACCACAAATTAAGCTGAACCTTATTCAGTATATACCACTGCATCCAGGTGATACTTGTTCTGTCCATTCACATTTATTCTCAATTATCTTTAATTCTCAAAACATACACTTAATCAAGGGTTGAAGAACTTTCCTTTATCCCACATCATAAATCAAAATTCCACCTGACAGAGATAAAGAAAATAGATAATAGATAACATTTCTCACTGATCACAGTTGATATGAAGTGTGAGTGCCTTGGGAATTTTTCTGAAAATTTTGCTATGCCCTCTGTCCGGTGAGATAGTTAGATAAGTGTGTTGCCACAGCCAAAAAACATAACAATGCCGAGGGGAAAAATAAGCCTTAATATGACATTCAACAACTGAAGTCATGGTAATTTCTAAAGACACTGTGCAAGATGTCTTGTGCAGTGAAGAGAAGAAATATCCAGTCACATCTCTTGCTGAGCTGTGCAGCACTCTCCTGTTCTGGAGCCAAGATGAACAAAGGCAGCAGCACGTTGTAGGATCTCATCTCCAGCCCAGGAGAGTGCAGGAGCTCCCATAAGAAGGAGATATAATGACAAGGTCTGCTCAAGGAAAACTAACTTGTTTGTGGATAATGCTTCTAACATCAATTCCACTCACTACTTTGGCAAAGAAACAAATTAGTCCAAAGTGAATCTGACTATGGAAATTTTACAGTTCTGCTGATGAAAACATTAACTGTGCTTTTTCACACGTGCTTGAAGTTTCACATCTAGTTTTCATAAAGACAAAACTTGTCTGCCTTCTCATTTCAATTAACCCTTAATACATCTTTCACCTTTCTAAAAAGAGAAAGCACCATATTTATTTCTGAATAAGCATATCCAACAAGACTATTAAAAAAAGCTATTATGTCCTATTCTGGAAGCAGAAATCAATCCAAAGTGATCCTTTATGGAAAAAAAAAGACAAGACTTTTTAAAAATGGAGATTTACATTGCAAAGCAAGGAGGTTGGTTACAAATGTGACACATCAGTGATCCTAAAGAGTTATTTAAAATACTTGAGTCTAGCACTCACACTTAAAATGTCAAAGCTGAACATGATTTTCCACACCAGGTGGCTTTTCTTACCCTGCCTCATTAGCTGATGCATTAGTATGTGATGAGGGTAGGCACTGAAAGGTGACTTAGAGGCATTTGCTAAATCACCATGATTTTACCAAATTCCTAGAAAAGAGAGTGATCTCATAAGAAGTAGTCTCCTGGGAAATCAAAACCACATTAGGCATCCTTTTCTTTGGGAATCTTAAACAATTGGTCAATTTTGATCAGATGGCAGCGGGGAAAGTCTAAATTGCAGCAAGAAGTTACATGAAGAACACCAAGAGCATTGCATATATAGTTTCTTCTAGCTTGACGTGAAATAGTGCTAGGATCTGGAGTGGCAGAGTGCACCAAGATGTGCTGCTAGTACTTTTACTGCCATAATAGCAATAACCAAAAATTTAAAATGTTAGCAATTACTGTTAGATCCCTCTAATTAATATAGTCATCTTGTTAAAAGATGAAAACCACCTTTTACTAGTATATGTAACTTGAAACTAGAGTCTACCCTTTTTGCTTCTGTTTCACATTGAACAGATATATTATCCAAGATGCAACTCAAGGCTGAGAAAGGCGTGGTTTAGCATATAATGGCCCATATAATGTGGACCATCATAGTTGGTCTGGGACTGAAACCAAGAGCTTATGACAGACTAGCACAGACCTTTGAAAAATGCATCCAACTTTGAACCAACCAAGGCATACACAGATGTTCATTTCATTTCCATGGTTTACTTTATTGACAAGAACAAAATTAAAACAAAATCCAGAAGTCATAAGAATTGAGTACACAGGCAGTGAAAATAAATTTAAGAAATTGTTTGTGAAGCAAAATGGAAAAGAATATTTGCTACTTGAAACTTTGGACTACCTTATCCTTATGCTCAGAACACACAAAGAAGCAGATTAATGCAGCCAACAGTATCAACTTTGGATGCCAACGTGAAAATGCTACAGAACATTTCTGATGGGACTCAGTGGTTTCTTTCCCTTGGAAGAGGTCAGATCTGGAGCATAAACATTTTCATTGCAGATCACTACACCTGACTTACTCCTTTTCATATCTTAGTTATAATAAAAAGTAAAAATCGTCATGAACAATGCCTACAATTGTTGAAATTGATTGCAATCCTATTTTAATTTTCCAATATTGCTTCAAATAAAATGTGAATACATCTTGCTTTAATTTGTGTGTGAAAAATAGCTTATGAATAATTCATTCAATGATAACTCCTCTAATCAGAGATTTAAATATTTTACTAGTGTTAGACTCTGTTCATTATTGCTCCACTAAATTCCATGAAGAAAAATGCCAAATTTTCTCCAAACTCAGTTATTAGCAAATAGCGTTATTCTTCCACCACAATTTCCTACTCATGGGAAGAAAACAAAATTCACACTGGTTACTTAGAAATTTCCTACCACTATCCAAATATATCCATTTAAACAAATGCATAACTCTAGGGAAGAATGGGAGGTCTCTTTACAAATTTAAGGACTGAAACTCAGTGGAAGAGAGATGAATCCTAAATGTATTTTTGTCCAAACAAACCCCAAGCTTTTGTACACACATCATCTTCCAACTATGGTTTTGAAAGTTTAGCCCTTAGAGCATACCTGGCAGCAGCTGAAAATAAGTGCTCTGAATCAATTTCCTGAAATCATAACTGTGACCTCCCTGCTTCTGTCCTCCAGGAAAGATTGCGAGGCACACACGATGTGAAAACAACTGCAATCAAAGTGATTATTCATTTGTATTATCATCATCCCCTCCTGGAATAAACAAGAGGCTTCTATTGTAGAATAGACTTCTGTTTCACAAAATCCTGGGTTTTCTACTTTGCTTTTCAGATTCATTTTTATCCTTTTCCCCCCCTCTTGTGCAAGCCTTATTGTCTTCCTTTTCAACTGCACTTATGACTTTTCAACACTAATCCTTTCCCAAGCAGCCTAGATTTTCACCCCTTTGTACTGATCCAGGTTCCTCAACTCTTGATCCAGTAACTGGCTTATTTTACTCTCTAATCCCTCATTTACCACCTCTGCATACAACCTGGATCTTTCCCTACACAAACAACTCATTTTCTATGCTCATTACTTCTTTTGTACTTTTCACCTCAGCCTCTCTAGTTCATAGGATTACCAATTCCTTTTCTGTCCAATAAACCTTGTTCTTTTCTTGTTTTATTTAATCTTATTTTCTCAAAATATATTTTAAGCTTTTTTTTCTTCTATTTAATTCATGTTTAATACTCAGACTTTAGCTGAATACTTTAAGTTGTTGCTTTGTATGGTGTAATAAAGAAAATCAATGATAACCAAAAAGCATACCAAAACACACAAACGAGAAGTAAAAAAGATTTGTTCCAGTGTCATGTATGCAAATATATAACATTGTTAAATTATATTATCTCCCTATTGAATTGCGATGTTCCTCTGTCCATAGAGGCAAGCAAAATAGAAAAAAAAATGCTTCCTTTGTGCTGGTCTGTATGGTCTGTATAAGCATAGAGAGGAGTGGAGTTTCAAATGCCTAGCATCAAGTTAAAATTACCAACAATTTGTAAGGGTGAAGAAATAAAAGTGTTTCAATCAACCACAGCATCTGGCCAAATGCTCAAAATCTGGCCAGCATCACCAGACACAGACAGTCTGAGTCCTGTCACAGCCAAGATTTTTAATTTCCAAAGACGACTTGATGCATTCCTTTGGACTTCGCTGACATTTCTCCCTAAATATAGCTTCTGTTTGAATGAAAAAAAAATTAAAATAAAAAAAAAATGCTAAGAGAACACAGAACAGTTCAAACAGACAAAGAACCATTTATATCTTTAGTTGTAATAAATATTTTATCCATAGGTATCTTCTATAGACACAGAAGAGTTTTGTCCACTTTCCTGGCACCAATGGCTTTAATAAGACATGAAAGACTCTCCACCTTTAGGCAGAGAGGCATGGACTGGCGAAGCAGGGACATTCACATGGCAGATCCCGCACGTGGGCAGCAGCTCCCAGGGTATCATTTCTGGCTGCAGGAGCTGGAGAGCCCAGGGACACGCAGGAAGCTGCACATTCCCAGTGTGACCCAGCCAAGACGGAGCTGGCACAGGGAGCCAGGCTCCCGACGCTGGGAGCTGGGGTGAGAGCTGGCTCTTCCACTCCAGCTCCTCCACTGACAGTCCCTGTGTGAGTGATAGAGATAGCACAGCCTCAGCTCTCTCAAGAACACTGTCAGAGTTTCCCTGCATGTTTATATACCAAATATTCCCGGTTTACACAAGATATAAATAGGCATTGCTGTAGAAGGACCCTGGTTCAGTGTTACATTTGTGACATCTGGCCCAGCTAGAAGTTTACACCACTGAACAGATATGTCTTCAAAGATGAGTCTTTAAAAGTGAACAATCCAATATACACTTACTTGGATTACATTCTTCCAGAACATCTGCAATGATACAAACATCCAGAAGCAGAACAGCTTGCAAGGATTTAAACCTACTTTACTGTTAGTTTTATGCTTTTACAGTTTCATGCAAAAAGCTCTGAAGAGTGAAGCCAGTGGGCTAAAGGAGGTTAATTGGATTGATTTGTCAAACTACGTGAATTTCTATAATATTGAAATGTTAGATTTTTTTTCCCTCAGAAATGTAAGGATTACTATCAGATGTCTAGAGGGCAAGTACCAAGGCACATAAGTGTATGAACCCTTATCAGACTATCTTTAATGTGCAGTATTGTTAGAAATAATGTAATTAATGATAGCAATAAGGATTCTTAAAAATAAATTATGCTAATTATATTATCATTTTAAAATTATAATTAAATATTCAATTATAAGAAATACAAAGGAGATTCAACAATTACATGGCATGTCTCTGTCATGGTGAATATGTATTAAATTAACAGCAGCTCATTATAACCAGCTGATTTTATCCAACTACATATGACAGTTTTACTAGGTACTTCCACTAACATTTAAAACAAACTCAATATACAATAGTATGGAGACACTTCCATCCCACTTGCTTAAGCTTATGATCTTTGTTGAAAGAACTCGTGTAACTATGTTCAAATGTATGAAAATGGGGAAATCCTTTTTCTTTTGTGCTACTTTTCACTCAGCTTTTTTTCCATCGAGCTCATTTACATCAGCTGCCCAATATCTGTAGGACTCCTACCATGGCAGTGAACAAATAGTAAACTCCTACTCAGGACTGGCACAAGGCAAACAGGGACTTCTTAGAAAGGCTTCATCACCAAAACTGGAGATTGTCCTGTACTACCTAGCCTGCATACCTCACTGTTCAGGGCAGTTCCTAAAATCTGCTCTGAAAGATGTTTATCCAAATATTTGTTGATGTTTAAGAACCACTTAGGACCTAAGTTAAGTGGTTCCGGAATAAACAGGCATTATGCAAAGAGGTCAATTTAGAACTTTACATTCCCTTTCTTAAATAAAATGAGTTCAAGCAAGCTGCAAGTGGTTGAAAGTTTATCCTAATAATTTCCTTCCTCCCCATCCCTAAATACATTATAACTACTTTAGTACATGCTTTTGGAAACATATTAAGAAGAGTGGAAAGGAAATTAGGCTATTTCTAAATTGAAAAGAAAAAATTAAATAATTTATAGCAAAAAACCCACCCACCTGCATTATCACTTACTAAAATGCTGTTACATGGTAGGAGCAATTTGATATACAAAGTAGAAGTAAATATAAGCTTTTCTTTTTTAGACAGATGTTTAACTTTTTGAAAGTAATTTGTAGTACTCTATGCAGTAAATCCCTAAAGCCTCGGTTCAAACACTATTTGAATCATAAGTCAGCTCAGAAAATAAAAATAAGTTGAAATTTATAATGAAATATCTGTTTATTTTGGGTAAGGTAATCTAAAAACTACAGATTTCCCCCAAATATCTTTTCTTCATGCAAATTCTAAATGTTTCTATTAAAATTTTAAACAGAGGTTACATTCCACTTAAATACAGGTGTATTCTATGTACAAGATAAAGGAAAACATGAAGACAATTTTATATAGGCTAGTTTAATGAAAAAGCCTCTAAAACCCACCAATTTAGATGTTTAGTGATAGGTAAGATATCAGTCATTTCAAGTAGACTCCTGTATTGCCTATATATTCTTAAATAAAAATCGTCCTCCTCATACCTGTTATCATTCTCAAGAGAAGAACCACAGTAATATTACAATCAAATTAACATTGAGTTGTATGCAAAGATAATATCAGAAACTTATTGGGGGAGAAATAAAGCCACACACTTGTGCCTATGAGAACAGCATAAGCTTTTCATGACCTGCAGCTTACAGAACTCACAGTTACATCTGGCTATGTTGTTCAACATCTGTACCCTCTTACAGCACTCCTTTGAAAACAAAAGCTCCCAACTTAAGAGCCTACAAATGGTAGTATCTATAATTTCTGTACAGTTCAAGCTGTTGCTTCTCTCACAGTACCTTATTTAACTGGCTGCCAAATATTCTCTTTCATCTTATCTTAAGCGGCTGAAGCAAATGGTCAAAGTTCTCCTCAAGGCAGACAAATTGGAATACTGCACAAAGCCAGCAAGCATTTTCACAGTGTAGGCAATACTGGCCTGTACCTTTCAGCAGCTAGGCTGCCATGCCCCCAAACATCATAACCCATAGCTAGGCTGCCCTCATATCTTCACATGTTGAATGTTGCTTCGTTTACCAGAACGGGTATCCTGCAGCGTTCACACACATCAGAACCCCGGGTTCCCAACCCACCTGACCCAGTCATATCAGCTATTAGCAGGACTTTTCAGATACTCTGAGGTTAAGGGCAAGTTAAGCATGATGGAGAGCAAGTGATTTTACCTGTGTTAATACTGTAAAGTAGGTGCTTTTGTCCTTTAATCTATGGTACAATCTAATGCCTACACAACAGCTCCAGGGGTCACTCACCAAGCCTCAAAGAACTTCCAAATCTGCTATGACATTGCTCAGAGAATCTAGAGAACACCTTGACAAAACCTTTGTAAGAAGCAGGCCACCAGCCAGAAAAAGGGAAATGCAGTTGGTGAAGCTGCCCAGGAAGGTTAAGTCAAAAAGGGTCTCCCTTTTGAGACTCACAGGAAATGTGTATTACTGATTCCTCCAAAATTGTCTTTTCCATAGATTTTGCTGTCCTTCTTTATATTCTCATGTGACACACTTTAAGAAAAAGTTAGAGGAATTTCCCTTTTCCCAAGTTCACCCCTGTGTTTTATCTATATACATAGAAATTACATGAGAGAAACAGAGACAAATCTTTACAGGAAAGGTATTTAACAAATCTGTCGTCAGGCCCTATCAGGTCACTTTGTTCTGTCACTTTATCATTTGTTTCCAATACACCCCTGTCTCCAGGTGATAGGAACATTTGCTAGTCAACAAATGAAAGTAAGTTAATTATGATGATGATGCCAAGATTGACCTTTTCACAGCTGTTCTCTTACTCCCCATCATCCCCAAGGTATTCGGAAGTCAATTATGCAGCAGTGTTACTAGTAACTCAATGATCTAACATCTGGTAATATTATGTGTTCTGGATTTTAACTTTTCCTTGAAGTAAAACTAATTACCCAGGCCTTACAAATAAAAATAAACAAATAAGAGAAAGTCTCACTACATTATTCTGTAGGAAACAAGAACCTCCATGCAATGCCTTCTTTTCAGAGTTGCCCAACAATTCTCACTACAGCATTTAATGATATTCAGTGTTAATTCCATCACATTAAACTACAGGATTGGTGCAGGTGAAACGAGGAATTAGGAAAGAAGGTTAGGAAGTGTGGTATCTTCACCTAGTAGAGGTAATCTCCCCTCTTCCAACTCTTTCAAAGTATGGTATCTGCACATAACACCGTCTTGCAGATGAATGAGATCACACACATGACCTGTGGAGCCATCTAATTTTATGTTTGGCAAGAGAAGTCTGCTGTGTTTCAGGTTCATAATGAGCACCAACAAGGGTGTTGCCCTTGGGGCTGATAAGTGCTCTCACTCTTGGGCTGGTGCAGGTTGGGAATCTGATGAACTAGAAGATCTCACAGAAATATAACTATTCTCTGCATAACAAATACACATACTAACACTTCCTATTTTGAGGCTGAGACTTTTCACAGCCACCTGCCTGGTACTAGCCTACTAGTAGTAAGGAGAGAACACACCAGATACCCCCCTTCCTTTCATCCTCTCTGCTCTCTCCAGGAACATACTAGTCACAGCAAGGGAATGCAAGGCCAAGAAGGACAGCTACACTCTGCTGACTTCTGTACTCACTTCCTGCCTCTTCAGATAATGGTAGGAAGGAACAGTTCAAGAGCTCATTGACAAGTGAGATTGAGAGGGGTCAGTCCATGTATATGCAAGGATTCAACCTGTGTAACCCTCATCTCCTCATTTTCACAGAATTACAGAATCAGCTAGGTTGGAAAAGACCTTTGAGACCATAAAGCAACACAACAAACCATGCATTTGAAAGAGATAGCCAGCTAGCAGTCCACACTGCATTCAGGCCTGCCTTGCTCAACTAGGAATATGGAGTTTTGTATCCACTGTGCCAAGTGCCACATTCTAGGCAATGGATGCCTGTATTTGGTCCCTCTTTGTCACACACAAGCACAGTGAGCATTTTCAGACACTAAGTGCTATCTACAGCCATCTCTTAGCTATACTTCTGTTAACCCAGGGAAAGAATGGTTAGACTGTTTTTCAACAGTTAGAACTGATAGCTCCCAACCTAGTCTTAAGCCACTGGAATAAGATAGAGAGAAAAATACACTATGTGCTAACATTTTCTCCTGTTTAACAAACTTGAATAAAGATTTTTCATCTGAACAGAGCACACGGTCACGCTGCAAATAAGGCAGGTATATGCTGTGTCATCACACTTGCATTAAAAAAACCCAATTGAACAGGACACCAGGAAAACCAGATTTTCTGTAGGCAGAGGGAAGGAGGGTGACAAAAGTTATTGCTCTCTGAAGAAAACTGGAGCACAGAAATGCTTAATATGCCTGTTAAATTTGAAAAGGAAAATGCAATAGCTTTGCTTCCCATGGATTGCATTTTTCATCCACTTTGTATTTCCCAGGAAAGTCAGTTGGACTCTTTCCACAGACTTCACAGAGAGCTGGATCAAAGCTGTTCTACCAAAACAATAGCTATCCCATTTGTCCCAGTTCACTAGAACATTTAGGCATGTGAACGCCACAAGGGAAAGAAAAGGACTATTTGACTGAGAGATGAGTGCTTTCCCCCACACAATACAATTTCTGAAGACTAAAGCAGCCATGCTTCAGCCATTATTGGTACATTTACTGCATCATTCCCTGAGAGAAAAATCTTCCTGCTTTACTCCTAAAAAGGTGCTAAAAGCCTATGGAGTACCTTAAGTTTCCAGAATTTTACGTTGCAGTTGGCAAGCAAAGGAAATAAGACAGTGCAATAGCCAGTGACATAGAAAATGAAGTATTACATTGCTTTGCTTATTATATTATCATAGCTATTCCTCTGAAAATTGCAAGATCATTGGGGAATTACAGCTTCACATCCTTCCTTATCTCTTACCCCCTCTTATAAAGAGATGGTAATTTCCTGGATTATAAAAGGGCAACTTAAATAATTTCCACATGTTTCAGGGCAGCTTGCTGAAATACAAATCTATATAACATAAAAGAATAGGAAAACAGCATTGAGAAAGGATAAAGTAACGGATTTTATTCTGTCTCTTTTCCATACTCTAGAAATATATATGTGGGACAGAAAGTCATCTCAGTTCACATGCCAACAAAAGCCCTGATGGGGCTGTCACTGTCAGCATCAACTAGAACTGCCTTCAGCCACCACATGCTGTGTGAGAGCTAACCAAATCCCTCTTAGCCCTGTGTAGAGGCGTGAGATACCTTCCCAAAGCACTTGCATTTAATACATTTCACATGTGCCTTAAAAATTGAGCCAGGTACTTGCATTTCTATCCTATCTCTTAATAAAATTAAGAGGGAAAAGCTATGAATATTTATTCCCTGCTTCATCTTTATACAGCTAAATAAATTCTTAGACTGTGAGGATCTTTTCATCAGGTGAGTATTAGCACACCATACTTCTAAGCAATAGAATTACATACTGATAGCATGGTGGTTCTTCACAGCTGAATTTGATTCCCGTTGTGATATTTTAATAACAAGGTAAAACCAGCATTCACATAATAATAGGCTGATCGGAGTTTAAAAATAAATCTTCTCTTCAAAAGTAACAGCAGCAGCACATTCTCCCCTCTGCTGCTGCTTTCGGAAATGACTTTATTTGGGTACCAACTGTCAGAATCACAGAAACATTTTGAACAGTGAGAATGCTGAAATACTTTCCATAACAGTGATCACAGCTGCCATGCAGATGACAGCAAATTACTTTTCAAGAGAAGTAAAAGACACATAATAAATATTTGTCATATTACCTGCATATCTCAATCCTCCTAAGGTAAAATATATAATTGATAAGAGGTTTTATAAATACATTTTGTCCTTTTATCCAAAGCACAAATAAGATATTAAAGTAGGCTCTGACACTGAACTATAGCTTTAACAATCGAAGTGTCATCTATGTACAATGGTAACTATGTTAATCATATATTTTACAACACTAAAAGAGTAAGAAAGCTCAATACTTCTCTAAAACTACTCAAAATTATTACTAAGAAAAATCTAAAGTTTGGGAATTATTATATTAGAAGAGTACCACTGCCATTAAAATATACAGTGACATATTTTTAATTTTAAGAAATTAATCTTTTCAAAGTATAAGAGCATTTCCATTTTTAAGATACATTCTGTCAGGAAACACATTGGAACAAGTTGATAAAATTATTTCTGGACATATGGCTGGTTTTATTTAGAGAATTCAGAAAGATTTTTATCACTTCTTCACAGATATTTACACACTCCTCCTCCTTCTCTCCTTTCCCCAGATCATGGGGATCACTGAAAGAGTCCTCATTAGAGCTTCCCAGAAAGTCACAGCAAGTCTTTCACGTCTCCTTCAAGTTGAAGTTGTTCATTCTTTTAAGGTAATTCCCCACTACTCTCAGTGGAGCTTCTTATACAGATGAGATGGCAACAGACTTTGCCCAGCATCCACTAAAATCTATCTAAACTGACAATAAGGACACTTTAATACCTATTACCTATTAAACACACTTATTAGCAACTAGTTTGATGCATTCCATTTATAAATGCCTTCAGAGCTATTGATATTCTGATTCATAGATTTCACTTGCACAGTAAGGCTCACACTCAAGTAGCACAAAAGAAGCAATCTGAACTCGGTATCATGGGGGATGAGGTATGTTCACAATGCAATGTTATTTCCCCATGATGTACAAAAACATCCAGTCTCTGCTTGTATGTCCAGTGTATGGCATCACCTCAAAAATACAGAAATGCATCAAAGAATCACACCCACAAAACCTTGAAAAAATAATAATTTTCACATAATCAGATTTGGAAATATAGGCACAAGGGAAAAAAGTGCAATATCTTGGTAAAAAGCACTTTTCCCTCTAATGACTATTACATGACAAAAAAAAAATCATAATGAACTATACAGATAATTTTCTAGGAAAGCCAGCTAGAACTGACTCTTCAGAACACAAAAACAAAGCAGTTATGTAAAATTCCTAGAAGCATGAAAACTGTGCTTCAGCAATATGAAAGTGTAGAGGCTCTGGTAGTAACAGGAAAACCCATAAGCACAGAGTTCTCTTTTGAGTGATTAATTTACCCCCATGCTTAAGTATGGCAACAGCAACTTTCCCTTACCACAAACACATGGAAGTGAGATGTCAAATGGCAACGACCAGCAAGAAATATCTAAGGATTGGCAAGGCCTTATTAAAATTTCCCCTATGAAAATAAGGGAAAGTAGCTGTGTATGATTTTAAAACACACTTCACAGGCTCTCACCAGGTTGTTTGGACTCCAGGCCTGGCCTCGTCTGCAATTACTTTAGAGCACTTGTTAAGGGTCCAGACATCAACTTTGTTACTGTGATCCTGTCCATCTTTCATAAAATTCTCATAAGACTTTTCCTATCCTAACTATGTGTAAATGAATTTGTACTTGGATAATTCAGAGGAAAACTAAAATAATGCTAATAATGTTCAACAAAGATGAAGATGTCCATCCCAATTTATAGATGACTCAAAACCAAAAAATTTCATCTTGAAACTTTACAATGAGGTTTCACTTACAATTCCTTCAATTCTTTTTCCATGGATTTACTAATTTTTTAATGTTTAAATGCATAAAATTAATTACAATTCCCCCCTCCCCTTACAGCAAAAGAAGATCTTCAGTAGTTTGGATGTTCGGGTTGGGGTTTTTTTTGGCTACTGCTTGCTAATTTTTCTCTTCCTTTAAACTGCCACTATTAAAAAAGGAACAAGATTTTTATAAAGACAAAAAAGGCAAAGCTTTTCATTTTATATCAGATGCATCTAGTTTGAATAAACACATTCCTTTATAGAACATCAACCAGAATGAATGATTATTCCCCTCTCATTCGACAAAACTAAAATGGTTGGCTGGCTTATATATATGAAATTTTTTAGTGTAGGGACATAAATCTCCATCATTTCCTTTACATCCAAGTGACAAATCTTTGCCTTTTTACTTCACTCTGTCAGGGAGCTCTGAATTCTATTTATACACAGGAATAAAACTGTTCTTCATTTCTTACCCTAAGGCCTTGTCTTGACAGATCTCCATTATAGCTTTTTGTCTGAAAAACTGGATGCCTTTTATCATTTTTCTTTGTCTATGTTCCCAAGAATCAGTCTTTATATAACATCATGTATTTTCATTCAGCTGTATTCCATTAGCCACTACAAACCTCTCTGTATGTGTGTCCACAATGCTGAGACACCATTCACAGCAAAGCTGATTGAGACAACAAAGTTACGCTTCTAGTTCCAGTCTGGTAGTTCTGATGTGAATACTTTCCTCAGCCAAGGAAATGGGATAAGAAATCTTTTCTAGTAAGATAATACCTTAATTTCTAAATCGAGTAAAATTGGATGGAGAACTGAAAGGATATTATGGATGCTGTCTTAGGAGCTGTAGGATTTTCCACACATCTGTAGCACTCACTACTTCTCCTTCCCATACAGCTAAAAAAAGAGGGAAGAAATTCACCCAAATGTTCAGCATTGATCTATCTGTTTTCATGGTAAGACCTATGGATTCTGCAGTGGCTTTACAAGAGAAACCACCCCCAGAGGGAGTATTTTCAAAGGCTCCCTTAAAATTTCTGACTATTAGCATCATTGCTAATACAACTGCACAGATTTGCCATCACTGTGACCTGCAAACATCTAGATTGATAGAACTGACTGTCTTCTCATATGGCAATAGTTGGGTCCTCAATTTCCCCAGTGTTTATTCATACAAAGAAAATTTATTCCTATGACCTTTGCTTCCTAAAATTAAACAGAATAAATGGAGAAATTATTCTATAATTGAAACCCACAGCATGACTATTGGCAGTTCAACTCCAGAGATTTTTACCTTTAATCCACACCTCATAAAACCTATAATGAAAATTACAATTAAATACACAAGGCAATAATAATAATAATAGGGTGGTGATTAAAAAGGCCAGTAATGTTATTCTGTTCTGTCAGTGCCATAAACACATGCGTAAGAGAATAATCTGATAATAATTAATTCATGACTAGTGTTCATGCTTTTCAACCTCCTTTGAATGTAAAATTTTGGTTAAAAAAAATCTAGTTACTAATTCTTATTTGAACAGCAGTAGGCAAAAAAGGCAAATGATGATACATGTAAAGCATATATAATGCAACTGCCACGACTGTATTAGAAATTAATCTGACAGACTTCTGAGAATGTCTTTTTAAAAAATATGTTTGTGGAGTATTTTTTTCAATATTCTTTCCCTTGTGTATTGTAGACAAGAAAAGAGGAGTTTGCAGGTAAATATATCAACCCTCTATAGTTTCTCACCACCACCACCTGAAATGTAATTAACTGTTGTATTTTTTCAAACATCAGCTTATCTCCCACTACACACACAGCTTTCTAATATGTGCTATCAAGCACCTATTTTTTTTTCCTGTTTAGCCAAGTCTCTGTTATGAAAGAAGAAAATCAGAAAATCCATTCTAGGGTATGATTAAGAAAATGTTGCTTCCTGATCAGAATTTTTAGTATGCTTCTAGATAAATAACTGATGCAGCAATAAATATAATTTGAATCAACTGTTCATTAATAATGTATGGTACCCACATAATTATGTCGCCACCATTTGCAATGTTTTAGAGACATTTGAACTTTGAGACTCAGGTCTCAAAAATAAGGAAACTTTGCACTATGGGTTTCTATCTGAGTCATGACCTTTCAGATGACCTAGACTACACCTTTTCTTACACTCAGCATCCCAAAGAAGACATGAAGGGCTTTGAGTCTCCCATGCTGTGTTTTATCAGAATAAAAGGTAGGGCCTTTAAAATAGTGGGAACTCATCTCTGGTGTGTAAAACACAATAACAGTAAGAGAGACCTTCAAATCCCTCTCCTTCTCTGCTCAGTCTGCCTTTTCCAAAGGGACCCTTTTGTTCATGCTTACGCTTTCTCTGATGTTTCTTGCTGCCCTCAACCTCCCCCACCAGGCTCTCTTGAGACTCAAAGGCACTAACACAGAAAGTCACCCCAGCTGCTTCCCATGTGTTTCCTCCTTGCTGTTCCCAGGAATTACCATTCTCCTGCACATTTATTTCTCCCCTTGGGAACAAGCCGTCATCCTCCTTCCAGAGCCTTCATAGAAGCTGGCACACAGCCCACAGGACAAGAAAAATGGGCAGCTGTCTTCTTCCCCATCACAAGCAAAAGAGCAAACAAAGCAATTAAATAGCAATATAGCCCACAACATTTTAAAAGAGACTTATTCCTGCAGCAGTGAAGGATCTAACTAAAGACTACAGGACTTTAGAGATAGTATATTGTTCTGATATTCACTGCCAGTTTTGAAAAGCCCATCCTCATTCCTACCATTCTGCAATTCCCCCCACACACACACTTCTATGCATCCAGCCTCTCAGACAGCTTACAAAGCCTGAGTGAAGCAAGCATCCAGGCTAATCATTTAAGTAATTAACAAACCACTAAATTTCAAGATATATTTAACATGCCTACTGCAATACTTGCTTTTGCTGGATTCTCGTCTCTATTTTCACTTCCCCCCCCCCCCTCCTTTCTTCAAAGAGTTTCTTGCTTTATCTCTGCATAGCAAGCCACATCTGGGTCAGGTACTTGGCAAATTCACAGGGTGGATCTTTGTATTGATTTATCCCTTGTAAAAGGAAGAGTGCAGTATTATAAAGATCTCAACAAAAAGCCACAAGAATCTCAGTAGTCTATAATCTTGCCCACGATCTCCAAAACTTCCTGTCTAAAATTTAAATTTGCAGGAAATAAAGACATGGATAGTAGCCAGTGTATGTTTAGTTACGTGCTAAAATATGGATTCAATTTCCAGATCTGATATGAGTTTCCTCCATGATTTTCTCCAAGCCTCCATTTTTATCTTCAGGTCTGTACATTTAAGATATTGGTATTCCCCTGCATCCTGCAGAGATTCTAGATAAGCTTTCTGAAGGACTATGCCACAGAACTGACAGAAAAAAATAAAGGAAAACAAAAATCCATGAAGAATACCTCCTAAACAAGGGTTACCATAAAAAAGAGTAGCTTTCTCAATGTTGTTGACATGATTCAAAAGCTGTAGGAGAGGTCTGCATGAAAAAAACCTAGTACAACAAAAAACTGTGTTTGAATCATAGTAGCTGAAGTGGTCAGACAACAGCTGACCACATCCTCATTTCCAGTTTCCACTCTTCATACACAATATTGAACATGGTACAATCTGGATAGAAGCAAGCTCTTAAAGAAATCTACTATGCAGCAGTAAACTCTACATTTGAAGATTCATAATTAATTGATTTTAAAATATTGTATCCATGACCAAATTTTAACAGCAGCACATACACAAGTTAGGAAGTTCAAAGTCACTTTCAAGTACAAAGTTACCTTAAAAGTGCAACTATAAATCAAAATTGGAGACACACAGATAAAATCATGACCCCAGATCTCTATTTATATTTGTGAGAAATAGAAATGTTTCTTGCTAATAAAACAGAAAAATACTTGCATGTCAATGACAGCCAAGCTTTGTAAATGCTCTGTTTTCTTCAAGATGAAGGATATTACCATTTTCCCCTGCTTTTAGAAAACTACTAGAAGCAGAAAGACTAACAATACCTAATAGTGGAGTCCCACATTTAACTGGTGCTAAATATTCACTGATTTTCTGATGCTCTGAAATCTAAATTAATTCTTTAGAAATTTCACCATTTGCATAGGATAAAACTAAACTTACTCAACAATTAGTTTTAAATCCTAAAATATGAAACTAAATTAAAAAAGAAATTAAATAGAAAAGTGTGAAACTACTAAATTATAGTTGAAGCTCATAATAGCAATGAAAAGCATCAGCATAAGAGGCTAGTGCATGTACTTCACATTTTTCTTCAAGTTTAATTTTAAGCAACTCCATAACATTTAACTATTTTTCCCTTCAACACCAGAACTATTAATCATGCCAATGATTTTGGTACTGTTATCACTATGAGTTCATTTGAAGTCAGACTTGCACCTGGCTTCTGATTGCTGGCACCCATTTACAAATTTAAATCAATTAAACCTATTAGTATGTTCTCTGTGATGCACTTTAATTTTTATAGTTATGCATTATTAATGTAATCATCTCAGCAAGTCCTATGTCATATAAAGCGGAAAAAATGGAAGGATTCAAGCTCCAGGAATTTAAGTAGTACAGAAGTTACAGTGATGTACATTACTTTAATATTAAAACAAATAATTTGGTGAATATTCACTCTAACTTTTATATAATTGACTCACTCTAGGAGAAACATGAGTAAAGCTAACAGAAGATTAGTAGAAAAGCAACTGCAAGGGGGCAATTTATGTAAATAAATTATTCTATGTGAATGGGTCATCAGATTTTGTTACTAGATTTCTGTACTGAAAAAAAAGTAGTTCTCCCTAAAACCAAGCATGAACAGCATTGCTGCTGCCATCCCCTCAATGGACTCATTCCCTAAGCAAAAACAAGAGTAGCTCTTAATTCAAAAGAAAATTTTCAAGATGAAACAAGTACTGAGTGTCATTCAAATGACAGTGATGAAATCCCAAAAACAGTATTTGAAAGTCTGCTCAGTGCTAAGGATTTTGGCCAAGAGTTTATGTTTTGAAAAGAAAGCTCATTGCAGTAATTTGTTGGTGAGGACAAAAGCTCCTGTCTCTCTAAAATATGCTTCTGTTAAAAATCAGCCAACTGAAGCAAGATTTCTTTCTTTTTTTTTTTTTCTTATTTACTTACAGATGCATCTTTCAACTATTATAGACCCTCAGTTCTTCCCATAATACTGAAGAGATATTTTTTTTTAGCTGTATACCTTATATAACCTTTCTTCAACTAATGATCACCTGTAAGTAATCCCATTTTAAATAAAGGTCAAAATTTTACACCCACTAGGATAAGCAGGGCTGCAGAAAATGAAACTAAAGTATACTATATTTTAAAGCTCCAGACATAATTTTAAAGATGGGCTTCCACTATTAGAATTAATTAGTTTTAGAGTTTTATATGTCATTGCTGGTTAAACTTTGTGTTAATGGGCTTTGGTTCAACAAGCAAAACCTCTTTGGAAATGCTAGTTCATGGAATACAGTTGTTCATCATACCTCTGGAGCAGTAAGAAGGGCACACCATCTGATAGCTGTAGCACAGAAAGCAAATGCTATTTCATGCTTCACAGCATCAACTAATCATGGCAGAGGCTGTGACAGATCAGCTTATGGGCTGCATCACCTCCCTGGACTGGTACATTCTGGGAGCTGCCTCAGCTGAAGCCCGTGCATAAGAGCTCTGTAACAGGACCCAAATGGCATTGCTGAGGACCCAGGACAGCAATCCTGATGGCTCCCATCCTGCACACCAGTTTACAATCCTTGCTCTCCAGTGAGGCTGAAGAGCTACAGTTGGCATATTTGGGCTAATAGGAAGAAATCTACCACTCTAGAGAGGCTGAGGACGCTCACCTTCCTTTAGAGGCACTGGAAATGAGCATGATCAACATCAGTACAACGCTCACAGAGCACACACGCTTGTCTGGCAGCTTGAAAGCCAGGCTGAGGCACACAGCTTGAAAGGCAGGCTAGAGGTTGTCATACTGTCCTGTATGACCTCTAGCTCCTGTAGTTCATCACCACCACGGAACAGGAGAAACCGTGCTTTTAGAAAACAGATGTTCATAATTTTTCCAGGTCAGACTTACCACACCTTACCCAGTGCTGCCAGCCCTACATTTCTATCTTAACCCCAGGATCTGTGATGGGTTTTAGCAAATCTCGTTGACAGACAAACTACAGGTATGGCAGTGAAAGCTTCTATATCACCTTATAACCTATAAGGACAGGTTTGTCAATATGACCTAACTAACAGATGTCACACACAACTATTGGAGAAGAGTTCAACAAAAGTCACAGTAAGAATTGTTTTAGGGGCAAAATCCAATAGCAGATGTTCACAGAATAAAAATCACTGCAGATATAAGGCAAACCAATGTGCCCTGCCAGCTCCAAGCAGCCTTCAAGCAGCAACTTTTTGAGACCTCTGACATTTGAATCAGTATCTACTTTAAGTTTCTGCTGGTATGTCTAAAGCCCTTTAAAGATATTTTTGCTTCTTATCTGCTTACCATTTGGGGACAACTAAATGCACAAGTATTAGTTCCTAAAAGTTTGGAATAAAAATCAGATTTTGGTTGAACAGCTTAGCCTTGAATCTTATATGATTCTCAGATCATTTCAATAGATAATGCTAAATGAACTGATGTTTAGACCACACAAATACACAGATTAAAATGTAATCATAAAAAGTGAAGAAAAATTTATGTCTCCTTCAACATCCACTGAATTTCAAGGTCAATAATTCTATCATTGAGAGGACATGCACATAATGAAGCGAAACATAAAGTCAAAATTGCACAAAATGTGTTATATGCATGTGGAATATCTGAAAGTCTGGCTCACTCACAGTAGCTCACATGGCTAGAAAAAAAAACACCCCTGAAACTAATCACAGATCCAGTATTGTCTCAGTAGAAAAGAACGAGATTTTCTTTTCTTCTTTTGTGTAATAAATATCCAATCTCACTTCCCCTTCTAAATGTTTTTCCTTTGTTTCAATTTACTCAAGAACAAAGAAGGTCAGAAAGGTTAGATGCTATTTCAAAGCAGGAGGTGGAAAAAAGAGCCTAATATTATCCCCCCTCAACCCTCCAATCCTCAATACATATCTGATTTACTGTTTGAATCAGAATGTGCAGAGGAGTATTATGAGCCAGTCTTGTTGCTCAGTGCAACTTTATGTGCAGACACAAAGCACCTTCTGCTGGAAGGACAGAAAGAACTAGTAAGAAGGTTCGTAATTATCACCAAGAGAACTGAATTTTTCTTTTCATCTCTTAGATGCACATGGAAGCATATTTGAACATTGTAACTGTAGGGAAGAAATGAAAAATTTAAAAGTTCACAGACAGGATAGGGGATATTTGATCTAGAGAGAAGAGGTGAACATCTTGACAAGGACAGAGAAGGAAGGAAAGAGGAAGATGAACATTTTATGAGGTATGAGAAAAATAAAGAAGCAATTAAGAAGGGGTTGAAGGGAAAAGAAGGATAAAAAAAATAATCACTGGAGACTGTGAAAGGACAATGCAACACAGAAACAATGAATAAGAAATGGTGAGGGGAAAAGATAAATAATGTGAGAACACCAAGACGTGAAAGAAGGAAGAAGAAAGGACTGGTGAGAGAACAATATATGATGAGATAAGCCAAAACTGTCACAAAAATCCACAACTAGCCACAGTGACCAGGGAGAGAGATTAGAATTCAAAGCATAGAATTGTAAGATTAAGTATTCATTGAGGTGTCAAAGCCAAACTGGGGCACCTCAACTGTGATTCTACAGAGGGTTATACTCTTCAAATTTTCAGGTCAAATACAATTCGACAAAGCACCCACACTACTGATTACTGCTTAGAATAAAACTTTGCAAAGCAACTATATTCCTGCAGCATTCTTGATATGTCTGTTGGTCCAGATGTCAGCCTTGCTATAGCTACATATCTATGATGTCAGACAACACTGGGAATGTTTCAAAGACTTGTGAGCAAGGACAGGATTCTGGGGATATTTTGGCTGTCCAGGGATATCCTTTATCCTTCACAGGAAGCTCTAAGTTTCTACTAAGCAAAGTCTTTATTTCCAGGGCTAGGCTGTGTTTTACATTCTTTTGCTTAAGCATGGACAACACCAGAGTCTCCAGTAAAACTCCACTGCCTCATTGCAGTACAATGTAATGTAAACTTGTTTGTATATATACATCTATATATACATCTATATATATATGCACAGCTGAGTAAGTACACTTTATTATAAAGACTTACTGATATAATAGGAAAGATAATTTTCATAAGAAAAAGAAACATTCTTTATCTATAATATTTTTTTAGAAAACAAACACCTCTGATTTATGTTTAAATGGCCCTAAAGGACAAACATTTTAAAGTTCAAGGAAGGAAACTCCTTTCCTACACCACTGATCCCTGACTATTCTCTAATCCCATCAGCTATTTACCAATCAATGAATCTGTAAGAAGGTATTTCCCAGGTGAACTATTACTGTCTGTGTATTCTGGGCACAACACACATTTTCTATTTTTATTATTTCTTTAGATTTATAGAAGATGTCAGGCATTCTGGAGGGGCCTTTTATGTGGTGTAGAATCCTGTGCAACCATTTCACAATCTAATCAATGTCATTGCAACAAACAGAAAATTGTTCCACGCTCACAAAACAGCCCTATCATAGTCTACAGACCAAATAAAACACCAGGGGAACATAAATGCTCCCATATCCTTTCCAGTGATTTCACAGAAATATCTCAATGAATGCCTGCTCTAGGTGACCATAACAAAAAGTACTGTCATCTTTGTCAACTCTATCGAAAACAGGCTAGATAGTCTCCCTCTTAACTAAATCTAGAAAAAATTGAAGCTCTGAAATTGCAAAAACCAGGGATTTTACTGAAACATGCAGGTTGCCAGAAAACCTCCCAAGCCACTGCTTTAGGCAGACTTTGCTGAAGGCCAGTGGGAAATTGCTCTTACCTAGCACATCAGATCAGTGTGATTGCAAGGTGGCAGATACACACGTAGGAGCAGAGTAAGGTCAACCAAAAAACAGACAGCAGCTTTCAATATTCCACTCTAGGCAGATGAAAGTGATAACCACCACTTTTTATGGTGGTTATAAAAAAAAAAACCTGCTAACCCAAATACTAAAATGAAAATGAGGATTCTAGTAGCAGTTTTGGTGCAGGTTTCCTTAAAGTACATACAGGTTGTCTAAATTTCATAACCATTCAGAACAGTGACCTATGCTGTTTGGAAATTGATAATACCACCTCCACATTTGCATAGTTCCATCAGTTTTATGTCTGTACTATCCACTGATTTGTGGACAGCTGAAATATTTCCTAGCTGACATTCTGGAATGTGAATTCATGCTTTATTATGGCTTTAAGTTATCCATGTATCTCCTTTTTTATCTATACATTGGGAAAGTGCTGTACAGGACTTTTTTGGTTTTAGGTCACTTGCATATGCACTCATAGCAGCTTTGATATTCAGCTATTTTGTCTTTTGTGTGTTATACCTCATTAAGATAGAATGCAGACGCCCTAGTGAATAATTAGCTAGGGTAGGATACTTGAGTCCCATAGAGACATTCTTAATTTGACATTTAAATTAATATCAGATTACTGTGGCTTCATTCAAAAGTCACCAAAAAAATACAATGGTAACTTACACAAGACTATATTCACTGGAAACAAAAAGAATCTGTCTGCTAGACATGCTGTAAAAAAGTGGCAAGTTATTTATGGAATTAATTCTACTGCATTGCTCAAGAAGAAACAGAATAAGGCTGTGCCCAAAAAGGCAGCAAACAATTGTTATTTAAATATTTTTAAACGTGGATGACAATAGGTGATCCACTTTATGTGAAGAGCAGCTCTGAAGAAGGTATCCCAGGCTGACTTAAGAAGCATTAAGGTGATTAATGCTTGAATGAAGCATCCTCTAGCAAATTCACTTATGTACTGACAATGAATCACTTCCTACCTTATGAGCACAGCTGCAAGGTTTGTGACATTTTTCAAACTATTGTAGCCTGCTTATCATGGTCAAAAAGGCCAACACTGTTTATCAGCTATTTATTTCCAGTGATAAGTTAAAGGGCATTTTAGATCTTATGCAGCATCCACGACATTAATATAGCTTTTCCCATTTCTCTTCAGGAACCCAAAATCCAGATAAAAAGGCAAAGTTGAAACTGGTCTCATGGCTGGGTGCTTAACTGCTACTTCTCTACAGAAGTATATTTCTGCAGGTGAAGTCTAAAGTATAGAGTATATAAATTCTGGTTTATTAGCACAAAACAAAAATTTCAACATTTTATAAAACCCATCATCTTCATAAAGGATATGCTGCACACTAGATAAAGATTATCTGACTTCTTAGCCCACCAAAAAATTGAGTTACAAAAGTGTGAAGAATGCTAGCTCAATCTGCAAGTTTGAGTTGCCTATTTTCTTGCAATTGTCCCTAAACTCTGAATTGACAGGGTGGGAAATGGAACTTTAATGTCTGGACTCAAACCACAATGACTACATGACATAAATAACTGATCTTATCTAAGCTCAAACAATTCTGACAGTTCAACTTGTACAGTTGCATTACAATAGAAAAGGTATCACCCTACCAGTAATGCTGTCACTTTATCAGGTATTTTATCTAGTATAAAAACCATGAAGCTAGAATAAAGCAATCATACTTTCTGACTAATGCAAAAGGGATGCAAGTGCTTGAATAAAGCTGCCACTGAAGGGTTTGAGATACAAGGAAGCAGGCATATTAACTTGCCTTGCAAACTTCCTGATTTTCTTCCCATCATCATATCGTGTCCTTTCCTACCACTATTTATTTGGTCTTGTTGACAGGGCTCAGCAAGAAAACAGTCATTTACTGTAGAGGGTTGCTTGTTGACTAGGGAAAGCTCAAAAATAGAAGTCTGAAAAAGCAGACCGGGTATAAAACATGAAGAACTTCCCTCTTGGACAGAGGGACTGTGTTTTTGTACAACTGTTAACTGTTTCATTGAATGGCACTGCCAGTCTAGTATTTACTCAGCTCAAGCACCTGTTTTGGTACTCCAAACACCCAAAGACACAGCGTGCAATGGAGTCACTCTCTGTCTTATCTAAAGGCCTTTCTCCCCCGTGCAGAAGTGTTGGCCACAGGCTTCATACCTCCCCGTGGATTTTGAAAATACTCTTGAAATGCTAATGAAGCTTGGTACTATCTGAAAGCTCAGGTAAGGCAGAAAACAGGAGGGGGAGCTCTCACTGCACCACATAGGAGGAGAAACTGGCCAGGAATGATTCTTCTGCCAAACAGGAGAGTTCAGGCAACATCGTTTCTGCCTCCCAATGCCATGCTCTGGCAGCCTCGTGATGGTGGGAAGCTTGCGTCACTCTTCCAGCTACATCCTTCCCTTTAAAGCATTTCCCATTTTCTAAACCCACAGTTTTTAGTTTATTGGTTTTAATCTAATCTTTTAATTTATTTTCTTTATCAGGAGCAAGAAGATAATCATATTCTGCCACGTGAAAGGCTGCATTCTCCTACCCTGTGCTTTTGTCTGACTGCTGAACTGGGAGACCTGCACACATTTTTTAATCTAAAATCCCCCACAACTTTGGTTCCCTCAGTAATTTAGCTATGCTGCATGCATGTATTAACACATCAGCACTTGGTGGCACAGCGAAGCATACAGCACTACTAAGAGAACAGGTGTGGAAGAATCATAGTTGCTTTGGTAACCATCACTTCGAATTTTCTTGACTTCATTTTTTTTCTTCTTGCCTTAAAATTCTCAGCCATAATTCCACTTGTGTCTGCATTGATAGTCATAAGATTTCAGTAAAATATAATTTACCCAGTGTAAAAACCTGACAATCGCAATGGTTTTTTGTTTTAAGCATATTCCCATAACTATTTTAAATTATTCTCATTCAGGGCTTTTGACAGAATGAAAAAAAAAAAAAACCCATGAATGTAAAGATGGCTTCTGATCTGATGGCTTCCCTACGGAGGGGAACATTAAATGTTTGGAAATTTAAATGTTTCCATTAATTTATGCCTACAATGAAGAGATTCCTTAGTAAGGGATAAAATTGCACAATGATTGTAGAATACAATACTTCATTTGTAATAAACATGAAACCTGATCTTCTCTTAAAGAAATATTAAGAGCCATGAACTAGTCCTGTTAAGGGGCAGGGTGGGGGGAAAGCAGAGGTGACAAGAACTGGGTGAGAGGAACTCTCCCGTATGCTGCTGGTACTGTAACTGGAAATACAAGGAGATACCAAACTACTCCAGATGTGCCTCCCTGCTTAGCCATCAGTTCCTGGGCACAAATGAGCCACGAGGAAACAAAGCTCCACATCATCCACTGTAGTTTTAAGGGTTGCACTAACCTTTAAAAAACAAAGTCCAGCTACTGTGGATCTGCAGAAAGTACAACTTGAGCTTGTGAACAGGATGGAAGAAAACAATTATATATAATTCTATAATGAATCATCTATAATGATCTTGTGATCATTATATGTAGATATTAATCCTTTCCCTCCCCAAGTGTGTGCACTAAATATTGCATAGGGCACATGTGAACAGTAGGTGCACCATTTCCTTTGTACCTGCAAGTCACCTACAAAATGACAGAAACAAAAAGAAATCACCTTAAATCTTAACTGGGTGAAATTCACCTGCATCCCGGTGAAAAGACTAAGTGGAAATCAACATCCCATACTGGGGCCACTTCCAGGCAGAGCAGCAAGCAGCCTGAGGAGATAAAACTTGGATCCTCACAGTTTATCCACAGGATCAGCCTTGTGGATGAAAATACAGGATCTGGAAGCAGATCCAAATCACCTACATACGTTCAAAGTCTATCAAACCTTGTTATAAAACTCTAATGATTACACTACCTCTAAAATACTGCAGCTACTAAACATATTCAGAACCCAGCTCCTGCCCCTAAAGAAGGAATTTATTTTTAAAACCTCCCCATTTTACATATCTCTTTTTCTAAAGTAAAATAAAATTTAAAAAGAAGATGCCTGACAAGTGGAACCAAATGCTCACGGTTCAAGTCTTGCTTTTACTGCCTTGCTATTACAGTAAGACATATCAAAACAGATTAAGAAGCCTAATGCTGAATTATGCAGAAAGCAGTAATACAAAATTACAGTGGGAAAACCAAGTAGTCTGTCAAACTGTCTGTAGAGAACTTGGAAGTATCTGGGGCATTTGCCAGATAGTTCTGTGAAAATAAATTATCTACCATCCTAATTTTTTTAGGATCTCCAATGTCAGTTATATAGAGAGAATGCTTTGACATAAATTTTCATTCACTGAAAAATACCATTAAGATGGTCAAAACTGTATATAAATTCAGTTTAAACGTGGTGAATAATTTTGGATTAGCAAAATTGAATGCTGAAAGGGATGCCATGATTCATCTGTTACATTTTACTTTTTTGGCTTGATTTCCCAGGAGCCACTCAGAACTGGAAAAGGAGATGCAGGTCTGCCTTGTAATTTAAAGTCTGTAATAACAGGACACAGTTTCAAATCTACTGTTTCAACAGCTCTACCTGAAGCATTGAGGAACTTCTTCACTTCCTCTTTTCCATACTAAAAATTAAAATGCAAAAAGAATAAAGGCAAATTACAGGAAGCATGTAGAAGCAAAACTAATATAGGTAGAGCACAACAAATAGAAACACACCAGCACAGTCGCCATTTATCTGATGGTAAAGACTGTAGCTGTAGCTCCTGGGAGAGTTCTGTACAAGGAAAGCCATGGGAAGCAATACCCAAGTCCTTCTGGTGGCCCTGGCCAGATCCTTCCCCATCCCCTTCTGGTTCCAGCCAAACCACACTTGCTTTACTCTCAGCTCCTCTTCCTTACTTGCAAATCAGCTACCAGAGGTTTCCATTTGAATTACGTTTGCATGCAGGTACATTTTGTGTGACAGAATTGGCTGTAGCCAGTCAGGTGATGCTTTCCAGGCTGCATTAGGTTTCTGTAACAATAAAACACATCGGCATTCTTAGGGAGTTTTATCACAACTACGCCCCAGATGCCTAGATATATCAAGCTTCATGAATAGTAACAATTCCTACAGCTGCACGATACAGAGTAACTCTATATGTAGCTCAAGAGCAGGAATTAATCTGGTCCACCACATTTCCCTTGTTTAGTCCATACAATGCGAGGTTTCTACAGAGTTCCTCTGCTGATTGCTATAGGAGCACAGCTGCTGCATAAATTAGCAAGTTAAGTAAATCAGCTGAAGCCAATCTGAATATTTAATTTCGGTATGGAGTTCCAGGATGTGCATTTACATGAGGTAACTATCCTCAAGACTTGGTTTTAATAACTAAGCCACCTAATTTTTGGTATTAAAATAGAAATTATAGTGCTACATCACCAAACTTTTTTCACGCTTGTATAGATGGTTTAGATATAGCTGCTGTTGTACTGGAAATTGAGCATGCTATCACTTACTTCAAGAGAAAAAAAAAGTAGCCTCTCATTTGTTAAAACAAAACAGAGCTGCCAAACCAAGTTTATCAATTAACTGTCAAATTATAGTACACTTCAGAAACCTACCCCTGAATCCTCAATTATCTCTTCCTACCCAATTTTCTTCAAGCTGTTGGAAGAAGTCAATTAATGAATTTAATTAATCTAGTATTTTTTCTGGTTCCCATGCTAACTCTGAGATGATGTACCTGCCTGCAGACACAGGAACCTCCCTGCTGCAACTGTACCAGGGTCACCTCTGTCTCTGAGCATCAGTAGCTGTCACCTTTCAAGAGCAGAAAAGCCAGAATAGGATTAATGCAGTTTCCAAAATACTCCCATTGGCAACTACAGTAGAGCCCCAAAAGGGAAACAGACAAGAAATGGACCTCTGCTGGTTAAAGATTACACAGAATAATATTTTGGGCTATAGATTACACCCCTGCAATTCAATAAAACATGTTTCAGTTATTTTGTAGTTAATGGGAATAACGAAGAGCAAGTTTTGTCTCTAATTATTCCCAAATGCTTAATCCTGCCATTGAAACCTTTTTCTCTAACATTCAGTCATTAGGCAATGACATAGCAAAGAATCTCTGCAAGTCAAAGTAGTAACTTCTTACTTGGATACTTATATCCGGACATTAGTTTTATATCTGAATCAGGCTTTATTATGGTAAAAAATATATTAATTGACCAACTCTTCTATTTGATATAGTATGAATTACATTATCACATGCACGTATTACTTGAAACAAAATAATCTGATTATTCTAGTTAACTACATACATACTTAGAAATTATGTTACTGAATTCTCCCTTCTCCAGCCAACAAACCTTACACCAAGCAACAACTTCATTTCTCCATGTTAGAGGCTCCCTACTCAGCAAAAGAATACCACAGAAGGAATCACTAAGATCTTTCTGTAAATTTGTACAGATATGACCTTTACAAAATAAATGTAGAAACACCAAATTCAAAGCCTGGCCTTTTTCCATAATCCATATACCAATAAGGAAAGGATAAAATATTTCCCAGTTCTCCGTTTGAGAATGGTCCTTCAGTGTTTCAAGTGAGGCAACAGAAGTAACATCTCGGATCAAAGAAAACATGGGATTCCCTCCACACCCCTTCACTCTCACTTCTGGGAACCTCTCACAGCACAAGAGAAAAGCAATTTGTATTTGGTGAATAGGGGGTGGGAAGCTGAGACACTAATTTTCAAGTTCTGGCCAAAATGAAACTCAGGACACTACTCAAACTCCAAGAGACAGGAACAACCTTGGGTACAATTTGTGTTCCCATAGTAACACATCTGTGTTAAGGCAGCAAACGCACAGGGACATGTAAGTTCTACCCTCCTCCCCTGCACAGGAGGGGGACTGTAGTTAAAACCCTGTAGTCCAAATGCAATTCATTCAATCTACCTGCATGTATAAATTTCTCCATAAAAGACATCACTTGGACCATGCTTGAAGAGCCTTTTGTGGGCATTGTGAACAAACAGAATGGCTTTTTTCCACAAGACTTTAAATAAACATTAAATAAAAGTAAACTTAGTTGGCAGTCATTTTAATGAACAAATAGGATGCTAAGCATATTAGCAAAATAGGTCACCAGAAGCAGGAAATTAGGAAAAAAAAAAAGAGCAAAGCTTTGAAAGCATAAATTAAAAATAAATGAAAAACACAAGTATACATTTTAATTTATAATAGTTTCTCATTTGTGGTCAAAACAACAGTAGACAGTAGAAACTATTTATCTAATCTTAAAAATAAATTAAGAATATGTCAGCCATACCCATATTGCCAGCCCCCAGAAAACCCCGTGAAAGCAACAACAAGGCAAATTTATTTATGATGTCAACAGCTAGTTAAGAACGTTTTCATAAGAATGGTCCAAAGCCCACTGAAGTCCCAAGAATTAGTCCCACCTCTTCTTAGCTTTTATTCTTGAAGATGCTTGTGGGAATACATCAATCATCTTGACTGAATTGCCTTAAAGACAATTTCTTTTTAAGAGTACAGATCTAGCAGCTGGAAAACACAGTCTAGTGGGTTTTGAAGGACAAGCTAATTTCTTTTCTACCCAGTTAGGGCTATCAAACTTACATCAAGGAAAAAAGAAATATCTGCAGCTATTCCAATGCAGATCTTTAGCACTTAAAATAATTTATACTATGGAATTAGACTGACCAAATTTGGAATAAATTGGCCCTGCAGCTGAGGATTAGCTAACAGCTTCAATGATTAAATATAAAGGAAAATAAAATCTATTTTTTGCTACATGATAGCTTACTAACCTACTGGGATAAAACCCAGTGAAATCTGACCTTTTAGTCATTAAAATTAATGAATGAAACAGACAAAAAATATAGCAATCCGAAATGTACGATTTCTGTAGTCATTTTTCAGTTCAGAACCAAAGAACATTTATCCTCTCAGCTGAAGGTACATTTTCATTTTTTGCTAAGATTCTCCTGACAAATTAAAGAAAAAAAAGCCCATAGCATTAGAGAAACTGTGAGGGTAAAAAAAGTAATGACACATAAAATACATTTTAGTTGGCTCACATAACAATATGTACTACTACTGAACTTTACTTCTATGATGTGTTCAATAGCAATTGAATATATTCATATACATAGGATATAGTCACAGCTTATCACTAAGTATTCTGTATTATCTTTGGTATGTGCTTTATTATTTAATTTTAACTGAAATATGAGCATCTGAATGTCTTGAAGGACTGAAAAATCTTAGTTAAGCCCTTTATTAGATATAAAAATATTCTCCAAATGATTAATCCTACAAACATACACCTTTCTCCATCCAATAAGCTGCTTGAATTCCACTATGCTCAAATGATCTTCACCAAACACTGCCACAAAACACTAACAACTTGGCATTTTCACTAATGACAGCATTACTAATAGAAATATAAATCTATAATGAAATCTTCAGCCAGATGAAGGCAGCCCAATTCTACATGGCATAAAATAAACTGAATAGTTATCCAGCTCACAAAGACTTCCAAGAACCATCCATCCTGGATTACAAAGTTGTTTGAGCCTCTAGAATGAGGAGTTATACAGTTATGGAGTAGGAATGTACTACTATTTTTAAAGAAGTGTTCAGAGATATCTGCATATGCACAGAGGTGAGTCTGCAAACACTAATTTCAGTTAATTGTACAATCTGTTTTAAGACTGATTTTAATCAGTTATATATTTGACAACTTGAACTATTTCAATTGTAATAGTCTACCCCAAGTACCTACTTTAGGATGCATTCATTTAACACGGAACATGGTAGTATAGAGTTGAAGATAATTCTGATTTAGCAGTTCCACCGCTTAATCCCTGCTAAAATCAATCAAATGAGCTGGTAGTGGTTTGGCTGAGGTACTCTAGCATTTTTAATTTTTATTTAAAGTGTGAGAGAGGAGTGGTCCATGCATCCAAGGAAGGCTTCCTTCGGTTACACCCTCTTTGCCAACCAGAAGTATTCCTCTGTCTGCAAAGCCGATCCACACCTATTCCTTTCCCTGCAGTCCCAGAGCATCACCCCCACCCAGTGGATAGGAGGTTAGAAACACCCTGAGAAACAGGAGGGATGGGAAAATGCTGATGAGCAGGTAGAATAAGGGATAACCAGAAATACACTGTGAAATCTGTTATATCCAAGCTATTATTATCTGGACACTCCTCAAACACAAGAAGACAGATTTTTTTGGCAAAAAACTAATGTGATTGGGCATGCATCCTGCATCCCATGAACGAGGTGGAGATCCCATTCTCAAACAGCAGCACCAAGCTGGAAACTGCTGTTTGAGAGGCACAGGTTTCAAAATAGCTAGGCAACATCTTCGCTACCTGGACCATACTTTTCTCATCACTGATAATCTGCATTGAGTAAAAAGTTCATGCATGTTCAAGAATTCCTAACAGTTGGCAACTGGATTCCCCAAGCCTGGCCTCAACTATACATCTTTGCAGCAGTCTTGCAGCTGCTCTCAGTAACTTCACAAGAGCTCTCTGCAACCCTGCTGCCCTTAGTACAGTGACAGTGGTAAGAAGAACGCTCTTGCTGCCCAGACAAATTAATCAAAAAAATTTGTCTGTGCTCAGACTAATTAAACACTTCTTGCAGTTCAAGATTTACACACATGAAGTGTGTAAATCAATATGAAGTCATAAAAGAAAAGTATCAGGAGAAAAATATTATCACTGTAAAGAAACACATTTAGGATAAGTGTCCATCATGTCACAAAGGAATCAGACTGAAATATTTAATGTAATTTGCAATATGAAGAACAATATCCTACTCTTAATTTCACGAGTATTAATCCCATCATGTTTTCACTCATTACCCTTCCAAGCTTTGTCTGATATTCCTGAAGCATTGCACATCACTTGTACACATCCCCTTCAATAACTCTTCCTTTCTTTTTTTGCAATGACATGAAAGCTCTGAACCTCCAAGGCAACTTCTAATTTTATCTAAACCCATAAACAAACTGAATTCTACCTTTCTTGCTAACAGCTCTGGTAAAGCAACAAAACAACCATCAAGAATGTGGAGCTTAAAAAAAAAAAAAACAGCAAAGAAAACACAAAAAAATTAGCTAATAAAGCCTTAGTTTCTGTTTGCATTCACAAAAAACTTCATATAGCAAGACTTTCCCAAGTGACCAGATGAAATTGTCCATCTACTAATTGGACCTTTGCCTCTAACTTTGAGCCAAAACCGAAACAAAACCATGGGGCCATAGACTAAAGCAGGGGAGGAGGTCTGTGCTCTGCTAGAAGAGAAACAGAACAGAGGGAATGAACAAACACATAAAAATCAGAGAGAACTTCAAAATCTACTGGTGAAAGCAAACATGAATACAAGCCCAGCAGGAGCTCACACGTTTTCTGGCTCACACTACTGTACAGGATGCTTGAGGCTGCCCTGTAACGTGCACATCCCAGGCAAGCAAAGCTGAGTCAGTGATGCCTGTGAAGCTCACACTGCACTGCTAGCTGCATAGGGGCACCTCTCCACACATCTAGATGATCTGTCTGGAAGTGCTAAGGTAGGGCCAATTCTTGTGCTCATGCTCCATAACAAAAGCAAAGGATGAAAGACGAGGATATGGAAGGGGAAGAAAAGAAAAACAACCCCAAAGAAGTAAACTAACCACCAAACCAAAAACCCCTACAGAAGTGCAAAAAAAAAAAAAAACCAAACCCAAAGTAATCACCTTGTTTGCCTGTTCAATAAGACAAGAGAAGCCAGCTACTGGTCACAGAAGTCACAAGTAAATAAAACAAGCTCTAATTCTGGCAACTTAAATAGAAAATAAGATGATATATTAGTAAATAATTTGTAGAAAATTTACTAATGACGTTGCAGCAATAGTTGTTTTCCCTCAAATACAATTAAGTGAATGAGAAACCTAAAAGAAGTTATAAAACTTGCAAAATGCTTACAAGACTTGTTTGCCCTAGAAGTTGTTTGAATGATCCCACAGCAATTCATTCTTTTTCATATAATGTCATCTTGAGCTAATGTATCAGTAGAATAGCTGTAGGACAGATCAATAAAAGAATAGTAACAAATTTTCAAGGCCAGATGGCTTTCACCTGAGAGATTTGAAGGACTTCTTATGTGAAGCTGCCAAAGTATAACCATTGTGCAATATCCCATTTGTACAATCTATCATTTAAATAATCTTCAGTGTTGGAAATTACAGTAAAGAATAGCATCATTAGATGAATGAATAGCCATGATATGCAGGAGAAGAGCCAACATAGATTTAGCAAGAGAAATGATAGTAGACAAAAATATTAAAATCCCTTTGAAGGAATTAGCTAGCACACAAGTAAAAGATGATCTCGTGGGTTTACAAAATGCCTTTGATCAGGAGGCAGCAGAACAGTCACAAAACCAGCAAGGTTCCAGATTAAGAGCTATAAAAACATGGCCATCTTGAAATAGGAAAGATCAACTTAGAGATTAATATGTGCTTAATGACAAAAGGAATATGAATAAAAAGCATCTTTAGCAACTCTGAGAAATTCCCAAAAATCTAAACTCTCAAGAGCGACAGAAAACTTTCCCAGTACTGAGAAATTGGGCAATAAAATGCAAATGAAATTCAAGTACCAAAATAAGGCACATAACCAAGACATGCATTGGCTGTTAAAAACAATAATAGACTCTAAACTTGCTATTGCCATTTCAGTACTGTAGTGTAGATCCATTATCAAATGCACCAGTTAACAAAAAAAAAACCCAAAAAAAAACCAAACAAAAAAACAAACAAAAAAAAAAAAAAAACAAACAAAAAACCCACACCACACTTAACTACAAAAAAAAGCCATACAACCAAAGGCACCCCACAGACATTTCTCAGTTTGATGGTGTTACAAAGGACAACAGAATGTTGGGAAGAATTACAACGAAATCTTTAGCAGGTAATGTTATATATATATGCTACATGCTCACAGTTTGAATACTGCATGGACTTCTGGTGTCTAACTTTCATCACAGAAGTCTGAGACAAGAAACAGAGAGGGAGACAACAAATTAATGGAAAAGACTTTTGTATTGGAGGACTATAAAGCAGAACTATTCAGTTTTAGCATGGGAGAGAATACAAAAGTGATATAAAATTCTGTACAATCACAAATCACCTAAAAAGGTAAATAGAAAATAATACTCCCTAATTCTAATGAGACATGAAGTTTCAAATAAGGTTAAATTAGCAAACAGAAGTCTAATGATAAAAAAAGAGTAACTTCTTTCCAGACAAAAGAAATGCAGCGACACACGTTGCAGCATATGCTAAAAGTCTAAAATAGGCCCAAAAACTTTTTAGGCAAGCTCATTGATTAGAACTCCACATCCAGTAGTGTTCAGGCATGACTTCAGTTCAAGAAGCCTGCAAACTGAGGGAAAGCTAGATGAGTATACAATATAAGCATTCTTGAGACTGCTGTGATCATGCATCTCTTCCTTGCAATGGCTTGAGTGAGCACCATCACCTACAAACTGAATATTGGGCAAATGCATCCTGGGTATCACACTGCTCAATCCCTTCTTTAATATTGGTAGAAACTTATTAAAAGAGGAACCCATTTCACACAGAGATGAGCTAGCCAGCACTTTGAAACACAAGAGACATGCAAGACATGAAAAATCATGCTCTCTTCAGTGCTCAAGCTTGTGTATCTCTGTATGTCCATAAAGATGGGAACCCTCTGAAACAAACTCAGCTCATGACTATGAGGATATCCACAAGTCTAGAAACCAGGATACACAAAGAGAGAAAAGTTAATAGATGTGGTCCATGAACACACAAGAACTTCAAGTTTTTCAAATGCTGGTGAGGACTGACTTAAGCTGATCACATGTGGGAACACAGTGGACATATGGCCAGGTCTCTTGCCATCCCTATTTCTCTGGATTTTTATCAGTGATGGCTGAGGTTATATACCTTTAAGAAATATAGTTCTCAACATTAGGCATCCAATACCAAAAGAGCTGAAAGAAGAGAGGTAGTATAGTCTCAGACATAAATATACACTCAAATAAATGATAAAGGGAGAGGAACAGGATTAACATGTTCAATATATGTCAACTTTTCCACTCAGTCTACATTTACCACGCTGTCAAGTTATCTTAATATTATTCTTTAGAAGCAGTAAATATAGAAGTTAATGCAAAGCCCTGTAATTTTCCTTTAGCTGTCTTTTAATATCAGGAAAAAAAATCAAATTTAAACTTCAGAATCAATACATAGATAGGAATTATGTTCTCTGTTTTTGAAATTTAGATTATTAATAGGTAAATCAAAATGCTTTTAAGGAAAAAGGACCAAAACCAACACTTTTAAAATTACATATGCTGCAAATAAAATTAGAGAAATGTTTTGTACAATTTTTATAAAGTTTGAGTCAGATTCTGCAGTTCCCAGGACTGAGACAAATAAATCCATGACAGTTCTGTGAATAATTAAACAACAATTAGCTTTAATGATAAATGATATTTTGATACAGACTTTTAAATTGGACTTGTTCACTGAAGGTCTGTGATAATTAATGATAGCTGAACTTTGGCAATCTTAGTATAATGGAATTTTAATACTGTTTCCTATTAAACATACTCAACTTATGTCTATTTTTTCAAAAGGTTTTAAGAGGCTTGTCATTTTTTTAAGTTATGAAACACTGATTATTTCAGAAGGAGGGTGCAATATTTCTTGTAAAACTCAGTCCATTTCTGAGCTCTTCTTCCTTAGAAACTCTGGAAGGTACAGAAATAATTCAGCTACGTACATTTAAAGGATGAAGTGGGGAAGAAGAAATTACTGCAACATGAGTCACAACTCAGTGCAGTGCTACAGGCTGGCAGAAGAGTGGCTGAAAAGCAGCCCAGCAGGAAAGAACCTGGGGATGCTGGTTGGCAGCCAGCTAAACATGAAGCAGCAATGTGTCCAGAGGGCCAGAAAGGCCAAAGGCATCCTGGTCTGTGTCAGCAATAGAGAGGCCAGCAGGACCAGGGCAGTGAGTCTCCCCACTACTCTGCACTGGTGAGGCTGCACCTTGAGTGCTGTGCTCAGTTTGGGATCCATCACTACAAGAAGGACACTGAGGTGCTGGAGCACGTCCAGAGAATGGCAACAGTGCTGGTGAAGGGTCTGGAACACGAGTCTTGTGAGGGACAGATGGGGTTGTTTAGTGTGGAGGAAAGGAGGCTTGTAGGAGAGCTTATTCCCCCCTACAGCTACCTGAAAGAACTTGGTAGCCAGGTGGGAGTGGCTCTCTTCTCCCAGGTAACAAGCCATAGGACCGGAGGAGGACATGTACATTGAATATTAAGAAATATTTCTTCATGGAAAGGGCTGTCAAACATTGGAACAGGCTTGAAACTTATTGTAACACAGCAAGAAAATATGATTTATGGTGACTAATTGCTTAATAATCTTGTTGCATATGTTCTTCATGAACCAGGATATGCACATCCTGTTACCTTTTCAAGGATATTGCTCATGGTGATTAAACACTGAAGTACAGAGCAGTGGATACTCATAAAATATATTCTTGCCATAGAACCATAAATACTATTCTGTAATATGACAAGGAAAACAGAAATCAAAGTATAATAATATTTAAATTGGGTGTCTCAATACCACAGGAGAATTAAAGTTAGGAGCTGTTGCAGACAATGCAAATAGGTGAGTAACTCTGAAGAAGCACCTGTTCAAAGACTATCCCCTTGCACCACTTTCACTGGACACAATGGATTCTTAGATCTGAGCAAGACCACAAACTTGAGGAATCATCAGTGTCTGCCAGTAAATGCAGAGTTATGGCTCTAGTTTCAAAAGATATTTCAACTCTGCTCAGAGGCCATAACATATTTTAAAATAATTTCCGTAACAGAATCAGCTAGCTTGGGAATAATCCAAAGAATTGCAGACAGCATTCACCTTTCCTGCACTGATCAAAGCATCAAATTCTTGCAGAAGGGCAAGAGAGGGGGGAAAGAGGGAAATATCCTATTTTAAAACCCACAGCTGAAACATGCTTGATAGTCTCTTTTCTCAATAGAATGCTGATAAAAATCACTTCTCTGTAAAAATGTCATTATTAAACTATACATCAGAATACTTTTTCCCCTCACCAATTCATAAAGTTTGATATAAAATTTATACTACACATCATCACTGATTTTAGATATAATTTTAGTTTATTCTCCTTTGTGGAAACCTTAGCACAGCAGCCACCAAGTATTTTACTTCATTTCAGCTACAGGTGTTAAGATAAATTTTCTATTTGATAAGCAGTTCAAGAATAACAGTAATGCTACATCTATTGCCCTCTGAGGAGGAAATTACTGTTTAATATTTTTAATATTTTCATTATGGTAAGAGAGGTTCCAAAGCAATCAAGATTTTGTGGCGTTAACAAGAGACAGGGCTTGCAACGCTTAAAGGACAAGATGAGACAAGGTGCAATAAACACATCAATGTGACAATGGGTGACAGAATAGTGGGCCTAACAGTGATAGCAATGAACAATATGATTTGCAAAAATCCATTACTAGACAGAAAAGCAAAAATAATGCACAGTTGTGTAAAGAATAATCTTTCTATAGTAGAAAAAGGAGTTGGGCTTTGAATTGATCAATGTTATTTCTACATTAGTAGTAGAAATGGGAATATCAGAGCCCCTAGAAAATCCAGGAAGGCTCAAGGGTTTGCCACTGGATGGAGTAAAGATCAGAGGAGTAACAAGGCAAGAAGAGGAGCATGCAGCACAAGCAAGCTGCCAGGATTAACAGTCAGTGTTCACAGGCATGGTTGGAGGTATGAGCAATGCATGGGTGTGCCAGAAAGTCTTCAGAAGTCATCCAAGCATTTTGACACTTCTGCTCTGATTTATGTGTGAGTAGAGGCACTGAGGAATGAAAGACAGACGGGGTCATTGTGGGAGTGGGGCTGTGAAGCTACAGTGGGGTGGCCAGTCCAAAGGTGTTGTCTTCTCCAACAGAGGCAAGACCCTCTCAGAGCCAGGACATCCATAGACCCAGCATTTTAGAAGTAAAGAGCTTAAAAAGAACAACAATAATAAAAGTAAAAAATAAGTAATACAAGGTTCCATCACAGTAATTCTTAATAAGGGTGACAACAGGAAAATCCACCTCTGACTTTTTTTTTTATGAGTACAAGGAACATGCCAATAGAAAAAGGACCTACAAGTGCAAATTTGCAACTTCATTGGGGATTACGATTTCCTGTAATGGCATAAAAGTTGCCCTACATAGGGCTGTTATCATCACCATTTTCCCTTGAGAAGTATATATTCATTGAAGTACATAAAGAGAGAGAAGGAGTAAGATCAGCAGACATACATAATGCACACGATCTTGCATGATGCACTGGTAAATCAGGCATATACATGGAGAGATGAAATTGACCCTCATAGGCACTTATGAAGTGGCCAAAAAACAGCTGTGCAAGCTTGAAACCAAATTATTATCTACCTGAGCATACAATAAAGCTGTGCCAGGCTCTCAAGCTACAGGCTTAAAGCAGCCAAATAATTAAGACTGAGCTTTTTTTCCTGAAACACTGAGACAAGAGGATCAGAGGTGCTGCAAGCCACAGGTCTTAAAAGTGCTTCTCTTTTATGATTAACATTGTTAATTTAATTTCACTACTATATAGGTCCATATTTGCATAAAGCAGTTTTGGGACTAAAAGATTTCTAAGCTGTCAAAGCACAGTTCTTTAAGATGCTGACCTCAGCTGATGGGTTTCACAAATTAGGGTTTGTGTATTCAATGCAGATTTTTAGACCCAGTCTGATTATCATTTCTGCTGATCATAAAGCAAACCCTCTGCCTCTAGAAGGACAATGATGTTTTATTAGCTTAGACTGCAAAGCAGAACCAAATTATATCTCCAGGATGAGACGTTCCCCCCACCAAAGTGCCCTGAGTCAGAGCACCCATTCCTCTTCCTGTCAGCAGAGCTTTAGGGGTATATCAGGAAGCAGTAAATCCCAATACAGGATTTGTAGCGTGAAGCAGCTGGTGTTGAGTATATGATATCCATGGTACACATATAGTGTGTGGGAAGGTGACTATTTCTTAATAACTCTGTGGACTGAACACACACTGGTGGTTGGAACCTGTAGTTTCACCCTGGGGGCAAGTGTTCCATTGCTGCTCTATGAACCAAAATGGAAATACTGATTTCAAAAGTGTATCCATAATTTGAGCTCAAACACTAATATAAACAAAAACTAAACATGGAGTTCGCCATACTTGGGCAACCAACACAGGTCATACGAGCAAAAGGCTTATCTCCTGCTCTTTACAGCTACCTTGCTTTTTGATGTGTGAAGCATTAGGTAATTAATGAGAGAACAGGAGAACCTGTCCACTATTCGAACCAGTAGGTACTCAGAGCATGCCTACATTCCAAATCCAGGAAAGGGCCATGAAACAAACATTATCTAAATATGAGTTCACCTTGTCCAAATACACCAGATCTGATGGCTTAAATTGCTTCCCTAGTCTAAGGACAAGTGCAGATGTGTTTGGGAAGAGAGAGTAAGAGCATGCAGACCAGAACTTCAAGAAGCAACACCATTTCCCAAGCGTGTGGTACATGGCACCTCCATCTTGAGTCACCCTGTATTTCAGTTCATGCTAATTTGCATGTGTGGATCTCTATATGGTACAATCTATATGCCACCTGCTCTGTGCCTACACATGCAGCAAAAGACACAGGGACATATTCCCAAGCACGAATCATCTTTTCACACTGAGAAGCAAAAAGAAGCTCTTATCCTGCCAGACTTCACCAGCCAAAACCCTGTTCCAGGAGACTTCCTGCTAGCGTACATCTGCCAGTGCCAAGCCTTGGTCTCAACTTTTTTCTGCCCTGCACTGGGAGCAACATGCTTGGAATGAACAAAGAACATATTGGTTCTCTCCTCTATGGCAGAAGTTTGTTACTGAAAGATCCTACTCCAGTGACCTAGAGCTATTTGAAGAGTTAAAGTTAGGGCAAACTTACACTGTATAAAACCTGGCTCTTGCCAGAGAAAATTTGTACTTGTAGCAGTATCCCCCATTAAAAAGTGACAATTTTAGCCATTGCAGATATTGGCAGAAGTTCTGCCTGATTCTGAGGGGCAACACCATCTCAAATGCTTTCTACTAACCAGAGAGTTTCAAAGAGAGGCAGGGAAATGTAAATTTGACACAGCTCTGCCAATTAAAATAGAGCAGATAAAGTTTTGAGGGTAAAATGAAATGCTTTGTCCTTTCCCATCCTTGGGCTGCAGTCTCTCTTTCAGTATACAGAGCAAAAAAGGATTTGGCTTTCTTATTATATGTAAAATTCCACCAAGCATCTTGAAAATCTGTGAGAAAATACACAATTAAATACTGTTACTTTAATGCCATCAACAAGATGCTATTTTTGAGAGCATGTGTGACATGATGCAATCCTATGCTATGCTGAATTTTAAGACTCTAAGTTCTGCACAGACTGAAATTTCTTGCAGTCTAAGAAAGTAAAAACTGTATTTTCAGTGAAATGCCTCGGAGAATTTTCTTTGTGACTCATGTGGGACATCTGGGCTCCAATTTTTATATATAACTAGGTAGCTTTAGCTTTATCCTGCTGCAAAGATAGGCAGGGAGGGGTATTGAAAAAAGTTCAACCTTTTCCAAGTCCAGCTGTATTGCAGGATAGCCCAAAAACGGCCACATGGCTAGCTCTAGTGTAACCAAGAACAGTGGAAATTTATGATTTACATTCTCCTAAGGGCAGGGGCGCAGAAGTGATCAATTTGATGGGATTAACAGGCCCCAGCTGGAGCAGCACACGGACAAGTACCTGTGATTTTACATGTTCCTGCACTGTGCATGCAGTCCAGCACACAACACAGGTGGCCCACAAAAAAACAGCCTTCATTCAGAACATTTCCAGAACTGAGATGTATGAAAAGTTAATGGCTGTCTCTCATCATCAGTCAGCATAGAGAAGGACACATACATTCCCTAGTGATGACCAAATCCATCCACAACCTCCAAGCAACACTGCTCATAGAAGTCTCAGACACTATCTGCCCTGACAAAATTAAAATAGGATCAGAGTAAGGTGTATCAGCTGGACAAGAAGATCTGACTCTGAAGTTGTGCTCCACAGTAGAGTATTGCAGAAGGCAGTATCCTCCTCAGTACTGGAGCCCAGCAGGCAGAACAGGTATCCCACATGGTCACTACCACTGCCCCACCACTGGAGAGTGTGACAAGGACTCTGTTGGTACAAAGTCACCACATCAGTAATTTCTGAGCAATTACAGCCTTTGCAGCATTCTTCTTCTCCTCCAAACCCACCATTATGGAGGTACAGCATAAGTTACTCATATCAACCCTGGAATCCAAGTCTGAGAGATGATTCATGAAGAAAACACATAAGCCTGATTATGATTGCTGAGCATGAAAATAAAGACTACCTGATTTATAAGCAAAGCATGGTTGGTAGTTATGTCATCCTTGTTTTCTGCATCACTTTTGCAAACTTTTTCTTCTTTTACTTCCCAGTGGGTTTTTTTTAATTTTGTGAGGGTTTGGAGCTGTTTTATAATCCAAACACCATTTACTGAGACACCAAATGCAAAACAAAACAGAACTTGAGCAGAATTGTCTTGAGGGAGAAGTTTTTTATTCATTTATGGATTGTCCAGGCATAAACCTGACCCTAAAAATAAGCTGGGCAACTATTTTCTCTAAGGCAATAAAGCTTGAAGAGAGTACAAGACTGCAAGTCTACATAAAAGCAATGAAAATATTGTTCATCAGTGACATCAGTCATTCATCATCATCCATAACTGACCATCCTTAGTGTTAGTCAGGGCATCACATGAAACACTAAATATGTGACAGGATATGGACACTGTATTCATCTTATACATACATCATATTGCACAGTCATTTAGTTACTCTAATATCTGTAGTGCAGCTAGATTATGCTTCCAATTGCAACCTTAGCTATGAAACTTGCATGAAAAAGTGATTCCCAGAGCATCCCATTCCTTCAGGGTTTAATGCTCAATACTGAACAGCATGCCTGTTCCAATAACACTGTTCTGACCAGCAATCAAGGGAAGAATAGACATTATCAGATGACAAACTTAACTCAGGACCTATATGAAGACAAGCAATTTAAAATCATGCCCTGGTAAAATCCAGGATAGCCACCTTCCTTGTAGGAATAGCAAATTAGCAAAAATTTGAAGAAATAGATATTTCTCCAAAGCAGGCCCACATGTGTGTATATATTGAATCATGGACAAGAAAGGCAAGGAAAACAAGTTTAAATAAATGTTAGATTGAGAACAAATTAGAAAAATCACACAGTAGAAATTCAGAAGAAGGGACAGACGCGAGAAAGATTTGACAAGAAACAGACAAGGTAAGAATAATCAGCCACAGGAAAGAAGAGAGCAACCTGCAGAAACCAGACATTCAAAAATAAAGCTCTTGGGAGATCTCAAAGGATCCTGGCCCAGTTTCTGAGAAGCCTTTCAGAGAGGCAAGGATGGAATGAAGAACTAGTACTTTCTAAAATGAGAAGTGCTGAACTTTCTGCAAAGAACACATCTGTTTGCTTTCCTCACTGAGTGAACCTAAGGAGATGATGCCCTGTCAGCATACTATTTTCTAGATCCTCTTCTCAAGCTAGTTACAAATTTGAAGAAGTAAGAAGTGGTCACAAGTTCTCAAGTTCTACAAAGAAGGTTCAAAACAGGGAAACTTACAAAGCAAGTTACTACAGATTACTAGTTTGATGCTCAAAAGATGAACAATTATCTCTGCACAAATGCTAACTGGCATTGGGTGTGGGTGTAGGCTAAAGACTTCACTTAGCCCACAGGGAAACGTGGTTGAACCAAGTACAGCTGTCCTGTGCTGACTATCAGCTAAGCACACAAGTTGCACTTCCCAGGTTTCTGCAAACCAGCTGCACCACAATAACCTCAGCCACAACCTGAACCATCAACTCTTGCCTGGGTAGCCAGAGACAGCCCCTTGTGTGTGTTCAGCCAGAGAAAGCCCAGAAATGCCTATTCACATTCAGTGGGATCTATGTGCAGAAGCTGAATGAATTAATGACCCAGGTTGTTGGAACTGTTGCCTTCCTACTGGCTGTGTTTTATTATTGGTGCAATAATGAGGCACATCATGTAAAGGAAATATCTCTGCATTTTTCTGAACAACACACCAGATTAATTTTCCACTATCAATCTTTACTTCTCTATGATTCTTTGTCTTGTATCATTATGCAAAACTATAAGTTTCACACTGAAATATCAAAAAAATCACCTGAATGTAAACAAAGCATTTACTGCACCAAGTATAAAAAGATAAAGCTAAATATTGCATGTAATTATGTCAAACATTAGAAAATTTAAAAAAAAAAACAAAACAGAAACTTTATCTGCAAACCCAAATTAACTCTCCAGTGACTTATGTACCACATCAACTTACACTTTGGTGAAGGAAGGGTCAACTCAGTAGCAGATAGCTGTACAGTCTAAACCATAAACCCTAATTTAAAAACCTGAATTCTCCCATTCAGTGCAATGGGGAAGTCAGGCCCCTACAAAATCCAGAACTGCCTTCACATTGGACAGTTGCTTCCAAAGCTAAATGACATTAAAATCTGAAAAGGCAAAATCAAGTTAAAGTTCATACCGTTATTCTGTCAGTGAATTGTCTCATAAGAAATATTTGAAGCCCACAGAAAATACTGAAATTTTCTGCAAATAAAATTTGTTTCCCTCCAGGATAGATGGTACTGAGCAACTAATCTGAAACTTTAAATTTTTAGTTTACATAGAACAAATTACATGCTTTCTTGTTGGATCCAGCCCAAAAATACATTGAATGTTTACAGCTGAGCATATGCTAAATTTCTCACTTAACTTCGTCACAGAAGAATTAGTTTTTACACCCAACTTCCTAGTTATTTTGTGCTTCTTTCAAAATCAAGTTTTAAAAATCTCAAAAAGAAACCTTAGTATTCTACTTGAGCCTAATTCTTCCTTCTACCTTTGCTAGTTATTAGCAAAAATGTTTCAGCCTGCATAACTTAATATACAGGGAAAAATTCAAGATGCCTTTGTTAGGGCTGGAGGTCTATTTGTATCAATATGACATTTTCCTCCCACCGCTCTTCACAAACCTGATTTCAGTTATTTGATAGGGAACATACTTACAACACCCTGAATTAGAAGATTTCCACATTCTGTTATTACAGTTTTAAATGACAAATTTCCATGACTGACAATTTACCCCAAGCCTTTTTGTAAAATACAGTCAACAAAGCAATGTTATTGGTTGTAGCAAAGTAGGAGTCAGCCTCCCCTCCCAGGCAACCAGCAACAGGACAAGAAGACATAGCCTCAGACTGCACCAGGGAAGGTTCACATTGGACATCAGGAAGAATTTCTTCACAAAAAGGGTTGTCAAGCATTGGAATGGACTGCCCAGTGAGATGTCCATCACTGGACACCATCCCTGGAAACACTCAAAGAACAAGCAGACATGGTGCTTAGTGCTATGGTTCAGTTGACAAAGTAGTGATCTGGGGGGTCTTTTTGAACCTAAATGACTCTGAGTAGAATAATACAAAAAGGAGATAAAGTGGTTTACAAATTCATGCTGCTATTGGGATTTTTGTTGTTGTTTCTTTGATTTTTTTTAATAACATCACTGTTGAAATAAAACAGGATCTGCATTGACAGCAATTCAGGCAATATATGATATGCAGCCCAGGAAACTGCTAGGAAAGAGATATGCCTTGTTGCTCAGAAGTCAGAGTGATTAAGATGCAGGCTACTCCTGGATGTATTTCTACTGCTGCAGCTACAATTTTAACCAAGACCACATAAAAAGTCATCAATAAATAGGTTATAGAACTATTATTTTACAATATAACTTATTCTGTGGTAACAATGTTAAGTGCTGTTAGGACAATTTGAAATTAAATCAGATGATACAAGAAACCTGCTCTTAGTATATATGTGTACAGGGAGACTATATGCACGCCCACATACAAATTATTCCCAGCAAGCCACTTTCAGCTTAAACAATTACTGAACTAAGTATTCTCCAGCTAGGTATTCACATCTATATATAGGTTTTCTAGCAACAACATTATGTAGTTAATAATAAAGGCGGCCAGCACTAAAATGGAAAATCTTATTAAAGGTTTGTTATTAGTGAAAGCTGCTGTTCTACAAAAATTAAGTTCTCATAATGTAAATTAACAACTAAGGCAGCCAAAATCCCAAGCTGTTATCAGAGGCAAGGTAATTGCTCTGGCTGGGATCTAGCCAAGATTAAAACATCCATACTTAAGAGTCTCTGAAAAGCATTTAGGTTCCCAGTATAGTCACTAGTCAAGGCAATGGATTTAAAGTATCTGCTTCAGGGAAAGTCAAATCACTCTCTAGGAGCCTGTAGCCTGTCCTGACTTGAAGCTCAATGCAGTTCACCTTGCCATGGGTGTTTCACATCATTTAAGGTGCCCAAGGAATGGGCTTGATGGGGCTGATGGAAGGCTCATGTGTCTATGGACAAACAGCTGAAGACCACAAGGGGTGCTCAGTATTAGGCACCAGGAGTGCCTGTTCAGGAACTTCTGAGCTCTTCACCAATATAGCAGGAGTTAGACACCCTATTCATGTGTGAGAACTGGTAATGAGTGTTTGAAATTCAGGTACCAGTCTCAAACTGCAATCAACCCCAAGATATATTAGCACATAAGGAAAAGGGAAAGGAGGAGTGGTTACCTGGTGCTCAAAACTAGTCACTCTTAGGAAGCTTGCACTCCTCTCACATTTCTTTCTGGCAAGCATCTGGAGATGTGCACCAATTGCCAAGTTGGAGAATAATGACAAATTGAATTCAAATCCCATGGAAATGCAATCTACCTCCCATGCAAACAATAGAAAAATACAGCTCCAACCACTATAAATTTAAAAAACAATGGATTAGATAGTACATGTAGAAAACTATTTTTCAACTTGAAGAGTTGGAGGGTTTGAAGAAGGAAGCAGAAAACACTTTGGCAGCATATTTACTATGCATTGTTCATAAGCATGCCTAGGAGCTTTACACTTTGTAATCCAGTTGAAAAATGCTGATAAATCTTAGCTAAAAAATAGCCTAGAGTATAACTATTATAGGGCTCAGTGTAGTTCAAGGTTTACTTGCATGAGATTATTCCAGCAATCAACCCTCAAAGAAAGTTTTTGTATCTTCACTGTAGAAAAACACCTTAAAACCTCCAGCTGTAAACCTGAATTCAAGTCAGAAGATAGATCTACAATCTACCACTGATACTAATCTTGTATTTAGTTCTTATTGCCATGTTAAACTTTATAATAAGCTTCATTTGTGGTTTAATTCACGTAGCTGATTTGTGGCTGTATCTTGTCTCTCAATGTTAATGAGAAATAGGATTTTGAATTATATTCCCACAATTTTTATTTCTTCATCTTGCACACCATTTTTACCTCTCCTTCCTCTAATTTTAAGCACCTCTGTGTGAAGATGAACCAGAAATTTGCCTGCTTTTTGTAGTTCACAAAATACAGACAGGCACTGACAGTGCTCGCATTGCTCCAGGAGCAGCCACTGAATCTCCCCTGTGGCTCTTATCAAGGGATTTGGAAAACAACTGAATATATACTTAAAATGTGACACCTGAGGAGGAAAAGAAAGGTCTGGCTGCAGCTCAGGAAGGCGGTTGCTTCTGTGGAAGTCACTTCTCCCCTCTCCAAAACCTTCAGGTACCCAGGGAGTCTCTTGAAAGTCCAAGAGCCTTTCAGACAAGCAGGGTTGTGGGACTGCACTGCCCCACATCCCAAAATCTGCCATCACATGCACGGCAGGAAATTTAAATCAATCACAGAGATGCTACTGTCTCCCTAGTGGGCTCTCCAGTGGTTTTCTGCTGAGGAAAGGATGAATGTGGCAAAATAAAGCCACATTTATACAACAGCAAATACATCCCTTTTTCCTTCAACACTCGGAGAAAGGGGAGCTAAATGCAAACACCATTTTGAGAAAAGCAAAAGAATAGTTTTGCATTCAACACTCCCCATGTTCAAACATTCCTGATGAAAATTCTGAGATAGAAGTTAAACACTAGCTTTAAAAGCCTTCTGCAAAACATTTACTAGAAGCATTCCAGAAAACGTAATGAGAATCATGATCAACATTACTGACAAAATAAAAATTAACTTAAAAGCAGCAAAACTAAGGAATAAATCAGATTTTTTTTTTTTTAAATCAGCAATTCAGTCACAACTACTACAAATTTCCAGCATGCAAAGCACAGGGACACTGACTTTTAAAAAAAATATCAAAACAAAAAGTTCTGTCTGGCAACAGATTTTACACTATATTACATAGAACAGATTTGCTTTCAATTTGCATGAGGTTTTACTGCTGTATAGATTCTACACATCTCCCCATGCAAACAGTGAAATACCTGCTCCTTATTTACTTTCTCCAAGAAAGAAAATGAGCAGAGAAAATAGCTAGATCTGCAATACCACACTGCACACTGAGCAAGCCAAAATATCCCTCTTTGAGGAGCTACAAAAGGGAAGCAATGCATGCTTCCCCAGTGGTATTTGTAATCCTTGCTGATGACAGGATGGTGGTCAAACCCAGGGTGACCACGGACATCACAGCACAGCCCCTCATTCCTAACTCATCCAATTGTTCCATCTTTAACCTACAGTTAGTCTACTGTCACCTCAGATATTCCATTTCCAGCTCCCTAAATGCAAGGAAGTATTTTACATCCTCTTAACAATAACTAAATTCTCTCCTGCTGCCCAGGAACAAATAACAGGATAGAGATGAAGTATCCTTGAGCTCTGTCTCCTGGCCACAGACAGAAGCAGCTACAGAGAGGTCTCATCCAGTGAATGCTTCCCGGCTTGGAAAATGTTGCATGAAGATGAAATTTTAATCATTTCCTGAACATTAATATGATTTAGTTGTGTTCAGAACCAACCATGGAAATGGCCATTCTGATGAAACTGAAATTTCAAGGATACCTTTTAAGGATTTAAATTAAGAAATAGAAGTAGAACAACAAAAATTTTTTTAATTCATTATTTTTTTTCTTTCTGAAAAGCCATGCTTCATTCAAAGACACAATTTAGAATGTTATTTCTTATTATATGGAATGATTAGAGGAGTCAAAAGCGGAATACAATGTTTTGATTTCCTTAAAATAGTGCTTCAATGAAGCTAAAATAACATGTTTTGAAAAATCAGTTTTATGGACAAATTAATGTTTGTTTTCATCCTCATTCAAAAGAAATTCAGTGTTGGCATTTCATTGAGAACAGGCATGCCAAGTTTCTACCAGCTGTAATATTGTAGCTGTGAAAACAGATTCCAGAGGTTCACGATCAGATTTGAGCTATTGTTAAAAATTACACTCACATCCCAAACAACCCCCCCTCTGAAAATGGCAAAAAGATACATGATCTCACAGACATGAAAAGCCAAACAAACAAAAAACCTACCAAATAAAACACTTTGGGAAGAGACCATCTTCTCAGCATTATTCTTATGGTATTCTAACATGGCCAAAACAACTCACTTTTCATACACTTGCTCTGAAAAATGGGAGAGTTGCTTTTGCTACATTTTCCATATAAACCTCTTTCCCTCAGAGATCATTTGAGACATATAGGAGCCATGGATGATTTTTACCCAAAACTTTAATATTCAGAAAAGTTTCAAGCAACTTAAGACTTGATAATGCAATGTAACTCTCTTCTAACAGAGGGCTGAAAAACAGTTTTTCCCATTTATGATGCCTAAAATTATTTGCATTTATACCATATATCAAGCTAATTCATACAAATATGGTATAAACATATCCAGGAAAGACACATGGATACCTTACTGCACTCTAAACACTGCATTCAAACATTCATTCTGAGATTTTGATTTTACAAGGCCCAAGTCCATCATATCACAGCATAAGTGGCAATTCTAACACTGCACCCACATCCACCAAAAATCAGTTTGTTTTTTCTTTTAATCAGTTCAGCAGTCACTACCACTTTTCTTCAATGGTGAAACTGTTTGAGTGATTTTTGTTTGAAAAAGATTAAATCTTCTGTTGATAGAGCCATGAAATTGTCTGTGGAGTACCTGTTCCATCTGCTATTAGTATGCTCAAAGATTGTCTGATGAGCTGTAGTGGCTGAATGACCAGAAATCACACATACTGTGGTTTATCTTGGATAGAAAAGAAAGAAGAGAAATTTATACCATTCTTATCTAGTGACTGAAGACACTAAAAAGTAATACCAAAATCAATTGTAAAATCAAAATTATAGAATAATTAAGATTGGAAAAGACTTACAAGATCACTGAGTCCAACCTTTGACCAAACATCACCATACCAACTAAACTATACCACTAAGTGCCATGTTCAGCTGTTTCTCAAACACTCCAGTGATGGTGGCTCCACCACCTCGCTGGACAGCCATTCCAATGCTTGACAATCCTTGCAGTGAAAACACTCTTCCCAATGTCCAACCTGAACCTTCCCTTATGCAGCTTGAGGCCATTCCCTGTTGTCCTGTTGCTGGTTGCCTGGGAGAAGAGACCAATCCCCACCTGGCTACAGCCTCCTGTCAGGCACTTGGAGAGAGCACAGTGACTGGCAGCCACCAGGATGCAGCTCCATCCACCCAGACAGTTCTACCCAGCAAAGAGTGCTCCTGTTCAGGACACGGGCTGCCAGCTTCTCCAGGAGAATGCTGTGGGAGGCAGTATTGAAAGTTTTACTGAAGTCCAGGTTGACATTTACAGCCTTTCCCTCCTCCGCTAGGTGGGTCACCTGGTTTCAAAAGAAAATCGGGTTGGTTAAAAAGGATCTGCCTCTCCTAAATGCATGCTGGCTGGGCCTGATCTCTTGGATGTCCTGTCTTCCAGCTCCCTCCAGACCCTCAGATAGATCCCCTCCACCCCCAGACTTGTGAGTGTCTAAGTGGCACAGCAGGTCACTTCTTCCTCCTGGATTGCAGGAGGTTCAGTCTGCTCCCCATCCCCATCCACCAGCTCAGGGGGCTGGTTGCACTGAGGATAGCTGGTCTTTCTGTTAAAGACTGAGACAAAGCATTAATTATCTCAGCCTTTTCTTCATCCTTACCTGTGTTTTCCTCTGCATCCAATAAATAATAGAGGCCGTCTTTTTGTTGTTAGTGTGTTTATAAAAACATTTATTACCTTTTACAATGGTGGTCAGACTGAGTTCTAGATGAGCTTTTTCCTAATTTTTTCTCTACATGATTTTCCAAAATCCTTGTTTTGTTCCAGAGTTGCCTGTCCCTCCTTCCAAAAGCGCTAAATTCTGTTTCTTCCCCTCTGTTCCAGCAAAATCTCCCAGCTCAGACAGGCTCATCTTCTTCCCTGATAGCTTGCCTTTGGGCACATAGGGATGGCCTGCTATGGTGCTTTTAAGATTTCCTTCTGAAATTATGTCCAGCCTTCTTGAACTCCTTGGCTTCTAAGGGCTGTTTCCCCAAGGGACTTTCTAAACCAGTGTCCTCAACAGGCCAAAGTCCACCCTCTGGACATCCAAAGTACAGGTTTTGTTGACCCCCTTCCTTACTTCATCAAGAATCGAAAACTCAATCATTTTGTGGTGGCTGTGCCCAAGATGGCCTCTGACTACTTCATCTCCCACCAGCCCTCCTCTGTTCAGAAACAGAAGGTTCAGTTGTGTCAGGAACTTATCTTCCACACTTTCCAGTAACCTCCTAGACTGCACCCTTTCCACTGTGCTGAGTTTCCAGCAGGTAGCCATCAAAATAAAGTCTCCCATGAGCCCAAAACGTCATAAAAACATCAGCCAATCACTTATATCATATTTTATCTATCTCTTCATCCTGGTTGTGTGGTCTATAACAGATCCCCACCAGGATGTTGGCCTTCTCCCTGATTCTTACACAAGTAAGTCAGTCAATCATCACTGTCCTTGAGCACTATATAGTCAAAACACTCTCTAATGTACAGAGTGACCCCACTGACTCTCCTTCCTTGCCTATCTACCCCTTCTGGAGAACTTAGAACCATCCAAAATCATGCTAAGTCCTGCCTGGAAATTCTCTACCAAGTCAGTCACATCTAGTGTATACAAGACATAAGAAAACACATTAGCCTTAAACCACATATAAAAGGAGAAAATATTGTGCAAGAATTTACTTTACTAGCCTAGGTAAAACCGGTGTCATGTGATCTCCAAAAAAAAAATTAAGAAAAGAGATAAGAAAAAACAAAGAGGGACTATTTCTGTCTAAGACTGTGGCCCACAACCCAGGAATGGAGGAGGCAAGACCCATAGGGATCACTGCAGAGCCATTTCCAGTGGAGCCAGGGCATCTCTGCCTCGTACTCAAAAACTCAGCAGCCTGATGCACCACACCCAGTACTTTTGAGTTGTTCCTCTGAGTGAGATAGGCCCAGAGAAGAAGCAATAGGGCTGTACAGTGTCCAAATTCCTGCATCAGGACTACATTATCAGAGAAGCAGCTGAGCTAATTCCACCAACACATGTGAAAAGCAGTCTGAATTCTGCCTATGGATGACTTTCACTTAAACTGAAATAGTAAATCAGAAGATCCCCCAGGACCCATTCACCTGAGGGCTCTGGGACCTGCAGAAGCAAACACAGATTTCACTCTGGGACCTTAGATCTGCAATGCTCCAAAGACACATTTATCTCAGATTTTTCTTGCACTCCCATGAGCAATAGAGGAGAGGAAAAATGACACTAAAAATATTTAAACTAACAATATCAGTTAGGAGGAAGAAATAAGACCATCTTTAAATTTTTTGTCTCTTGAGTATAACACTTCTGACAGGAAATTTTCCATTTTCTTTCTGCCCTTCTACACATATGTTGTCTACACTTAGAGAAAACAACCAGGTATATCCTTAACCACCCAGCAAACATTCACTGTTACAGATTTCAAAGAACCTGAAGATTTTCCTTCAGATTCAATAGGGGCAAGAAATGGGAAAAAACCCATAGTACTGTCGTGACTTGCCTCATGTATATCATATGTTCAGAATAAAAAACTTATCAATAACAGAACAAGTTTTTAACAGTGATAAAAAGCATAAAAATAAGCACTTTTCACACTGTCATGTGCATGGGTATTAGGTAATAATGAAAAGCTATTTAGAGTATGGCAGAACTGGCACTCCACCAGAATAGAAGGAAGCTTCCTGTTAAAATAGGGAGTTTTACAAATGCACAGTCTACCTGCTGCTTTTTTCAGTGCTGCTTTATCTTCAGAAAGAATAAAGCTTACTAGAAAGCTTAATAAATACACCAATTATCACATGGGAGATACTCTAGAGTGAAATCCAAGCAGATGGTCTTATGAAATTTCTGATCACGTCTACATCATGTTCAGAAATAAGCACATAGGCTTCCATTGGAAACTGGATTAAAAGCACAATCCACAATATGAAGTAGAGTTCTTTATGACTAGCTTGATATACTTTAAATTTAATTTGCATCCAGCTACAGTTTTACTTTTGTGCCCACCATCCCTGGAACCCCAAGACTCCCAGTGAAAAACAGAGCATGAGCCTGCTCCTCCAGATGTTCCTGGCTGGCAGAGTGACACTCCATGCAGTCAGAGCAGCCTTTTGAGAGCTTGGGCTGGCCCAGGGGTTTACAGCTGATGTTATCAGACAACACATCTTGTTAAAAGTACATGACAAGAGCATTTGGCAAAGACATGTTTGCTGCCTTCAGAAACTTACTCCTGCATCTGGATCTGCAGGATCACATTACCAACTGGCTCTCCATGCTCTCAGCTTACTTGTAGAAGAACAAAAGCTGTCTGGAGGGTTTCAGGACCAGAGCAAAACAGATGCTAGGAAGTCTTGTCAAATAAATGGAGTTGGGAGCAAGCTAGACCACATAATTTAAGTGACACCAAATACTATTTTTTTTCATATTATCTGCTACCTGTAATTATGAAAGTAAAAACAGTTTAAAAACACCCCTATATTTCCTCTTAGAAAGGAGATTTCTGGATCCCATGGTGGGGGGGGGGGGGGGGAACC